>JAESVK010022448.1:0-10933 GCA_017140935.1 Hamamelis virginiana | reverse complement strand
GGTGGCGACTCCTTTGTTTTGATTTCTAAACCCCCCCTAATCACATCGCCCGGTGATGATGTGGACTCACACCACCTAAAGCCCCGTCCACGAGGCTGGTCCACACTTTAGTAAAATAGCAAAACCCTTGTGCAATCTGCTTGCTAAGGATGTGGGTTTTAATTTTGATAATGCCTGCTTAGAGTCTTTCAATAAGTTGCGCTTAATGTTGACATCGGCACCTATCATGCGAGCTCCTGATTAGTCACTTCCTTTCGAGCTTATGTATGACGCCTCCGATTTTGCTGTAGGGGCAGTGTTAGGTCAGAGGGTAGATAAGGCCCCTTATGTTATATACTATGCAAGTAAAACCTTGAATGATGCTCAGTTAAATTACACTACGACTGAGAAAGAAATGCTTGTAGTAGTTTTTGCACTTGATAAATTCCGATCCTATCTTTGGGGATCGAAGACTATTTTGTACTCATATCACGCCGCTTTGCGGTACCTGCTCTCTAAAAAAGAGACAAAGCCTAAACTGATTAGGTGGATTCTCTTACCGTAAGAATTTGATTTTGAGATCAGGGATAAAAAGGGCCTGAGAATGTTGTTGCAGATCACCTTGAAGAAGAGAGTGACTCCACACCTATTAGGGATTCTTTCCCTGATGAGCAACTTTTGGCCGTCTCTCATTCTACTTTACCTTGGTATGTTCATATCGTGAATTATCATGTCACAAGCCTAGTACCATCTCTTTGGTTAAAACAGGAAAAAGATCGATTCTTTTCTCAGATAAATTTTATTATTGGGAAGACCCCTTCTGTTTAGGTACTATGCTGATCAGGTGATCCGTAAGTGTATCCCGGAAGGTAAGATGCAAGACGTTTTGAAGTTCTGCCACACTTTAGCATGTGGTAGACACTTTAGCGGGAAAAAGACTGCCGCTAAAGTCTTGCAGTGTGGGTTCTACCGGCCCACTTTATTTAAAGATGCTTTGGATTTTTGTAAATCCTGCCAAAATTGCTAGAAAATGGGTTCTATGTCTAAAAGAGATATGATGCCTCTTAATCCTATTCTAATCGTCGAAATTTTCGATGTTTGGGGCATCGACTTCATGGGACCATTTCCTATTTCGCATGGTTTCGAATATATCTTGGTGGCTGTTGATTATGTGTCTAAATGGATAGAAGCAGTAGCCACTAGGACTAATGACCACAAGGTGGTTTTGAAATTCCTCAAAGAGAACATTTTCTCTAGGTTTGGGTTTCCAAGGGCCATCATCAGTGATGGAGGGTCACATTTTAATAATCGACCCTTTGCAACTTTAGTAGCCAAATATTCTATCACCCACAAAGTTGCAACTCTGTATCATCCTTAGACTAGCGGTCAAGTGGAGGTATCAAATAGGGAAATTAAGCATATCCTCGAAAAAACTGTCAGGCCCGATCGAAAGGATTGGTCATGCGCCTAACTGACACATTGTGGGCCTATAGGACTGCATTTAAAACCCCTATTGGTATGTCTCTGTACCGTTTAGTATATGGAAAACCTTGTCACCTCCCAGTCGAACTAGAACACAAAGCACTTTGGGCTATTAGGAAATTCAATTTTGAAATGAAGGAAGCGGGATCGCACTGCAAGCTTCAATTAAATGAGCTCGAAGAGATTAGGAATGAGGCTTACGAGAGTTCTAAAATCTCTAAGGCTAAAATGAAAGAGTTTCACGACAAACACATCAATCGAAAATCTTTTGAACCCAATTAGAAGGTGTGGCTGTTTAACTCCAAGTTGAGATTATTTCCTGGTAAGCTTAGGTCCCGCTGGGATGGACCGTTTGTGGTAACTAAGGTTTCTCCTCATGGTGCTATTGAAATATTGAATCCTCGAACTTGTTCGTGCTTCTCTGTGAATGGACAAAGGCTTAAGCCTTACATCGAGGGTATCGCCAATAGTGAGGCCATTAGGGATGGTTTGGAAGTTGAGTCTGTCAATTTGGAAGACCCATCCTATCATTTTGTGTAGCGAGGTATTTCACGTCTGGCTGTAGACCTTAAACTTAGTCCCCCCCGCCCATCGCCCTTGTCCTATTGCATTCTTTTTTCTGTCGTTTGTACTTGTATGTTATTCTTGTCGCGATGTTCCTTGCAACATTGCGGACAATGTCAGCTTCAAGGTGGGGGGTGTTGTATAATACTTTATTTCTGTCATGTTATTTATTCATTTAAAATTTTTGTTAGATAATGCTTCGTTTTTCGTATTCTTTTGTACATTTTATGGCATTTGTTTGTGTATTTATTTATTGTATAGATTTTGATAATAAATAAGTTAGAACTGTGAGTTTTATTCATACATTTATATCATATCTATTTGTATATTTTTGATACACTAAATGTAACTTTACTGTGATTAGCTTGTATTCAACTCTCACACATGCACGAAATTGGTTTAATCTTCATACTTTGCAATTGGAGTAACTGATGAAAACCCATTTATAAAGTGGAGACTGGCGACAAATAATGCACAAATTTGAACCATTCGATTCATTCGTGGGACTCAAATATTCAATATATCATTTCATTACTTGGTTGTTGCTTTATGGTTATACATTGCATATGTGCGTAATTCGTTGTGTATTTTAGAATGCAAATAAACCTGTTAATCAATTGAGAATATTGTGCATAATTTAGAAAATGCTTTTAGGCCTTCTTCGAGTCCTTGTGCCTTGTATATTCTTGCTAGTGTAATAGGATCCACCGTAGTACCCCAATTGAGCCTAAAGGTTGACAAATTTTTTCGATAATTTAGTAGCCTTGGGTAGCTAGGGTGTCTAGCGTAATAAGTATGCTTTCAATCTTACAATTCAAAAAAAAAAAAAAATTCTCGCTATCGATAGAAAGTTTATCAATAGCCAAGTTCGATTAAAAAAAAATAATAATAATAATAATAAACCCAATTCGCGGCAGAACCCCTTTGGCTATCGATAGCAAAACTTCGCTATCGATAGAGAAGTCTTAACTTCGACTTAAACCTTTTCTCCGACCATTTTCCGTCACTTTTCACCTTTATCTCACCGGACAACTCCATTGCCGCCGCGACCCTCCACCTTCAAGTTCATTTTCCGACCAACTCCGGCCACCACTACGACCAACCACCACCACCATTACGACCCTAGTGCTTCCGCCTTCATTTCTAACCGTTTGAAAGTCTAAACCATCACTGTCACCGCCACTCCGGTGACATTCCGGTGACTCTCCGACGACTCCATCCTTGGCAAAGCTCACATCGTTTCTTCATTTTGTTCGTCGAACAATTTGTAAGGCTTCCTCTTCACCCTTAATTTGAACAAATTTCAAGTTATAGTTGTCTTATTATTAGAATTTGGGTGTGAGAGTTTTTACAGCTCATTTAGATCTATTTGTTTGCGGTGTTGTGGTTAATTGGTGGAGTTACTGTTTGTGTGATTATTGATGGTGTGGTAGTGCTGCTGAATGATGCCTGGATGTTAGGCAATTTCTTGTGATTGTGTGTTGCCACTGCTGGTTTTGTTGGGGACTGCTATTGTGTTTATCTGCTGATTATTGTTGTGTTCTGCTGTGGGTGTGTGTGTGAATTTCTGTACAGAGCCATGGTGTGCTTCAAGACAACGAGTAAGGCCCGGGAGAAGGGCATTGCTTTTCAGGAGCCTGCTCCACCTCCCCAGTGACCCAGGCGGTCTTCAGGCACTAGCCGGGGTAAGGCCCAGTGTATAGTGTCAGATTCTTCGGATAGTTCTGAGTCCAATATGCCGCCAGCCCCAGTTCAGAGACCCGCTGCTAGAGGCCAGTCATCCAGTCAGCCACCAGCGAGTGCGCCTCCTATGAGTTCACATTATGTAGAGGAGGTTTTCGATTCTGAGCACCCTGAGATTGGCGAGACAGGCGAGCCTCGCATGACTCGAGATTTTGAGGGCTTTACATAGACAGAGGAAGGGCCGAAGAAATTACTGACCCGATGTGCTCCGAAGATGTGGCCTTCAGTTCTCGCAGCTAAAAACTTCAATGTCGAGCGCTATGTGGACCCGAATGTTGGAAGTATGCACTAAAACCAATCCTAAAGGGTATATTAAGTTTCATATTATCATATATATATAGAAGGTATAACTTATCTAATATGTTCTAACATATATGATAAGGTCCATGAATAAATGATAAGAGAAATATGCATCTCAAGGTGTTGAGATAGTGATTGCTCTGCAATCAATACACTTTTTGAGTCTTTTCGACTTAATATTACCAGATTTTACTTGAACTTTGATATTTAATAGTTATAAACCATGAACTTATTGTTTTTCCTCGTGTTGTGTAGGAATTCTTCATAAAAGCAGTATTTCGAGCACTTTGAGGTGGGTTCTCTGCAAATGCTCCCGGATGAAGCTACAAGTGGAGTCAAAGGGAAGGAAAAACACTCAAAAAGATGCAAGGAAGTACCCGGGCACCTTCTGGAAGCACAAACGAAGCAAACTGGGCAAAGTAGAGTTGATCGATAGCTGGGCTATCGATGGCCTATCGATAGGGCTTGTCTATCGATAGCCAGATAGCCAGCCTATCGATAGACAGAGTGGTTGCTTCATAATTTTTGTACCCTATCGATAGGCTATCCCTTGCCTATCGATAGGGGGGTCCTCGGGAGCCGTGCACGCGATTTTAAACTGCTTTTTAAGTTATTTTTTAAGAAGTTCAATTTAGGTAGGTTTGTTATAAAGTATTTAAGAAAACTTTTGAGACTTCTTGGAGGCATCCAGACTTAACCTAGCTAGACTGACCCTAGCCTCCTCTCTCTATTCTCTCTCTTCTCTTCTCTCTTGGGATTCTTGGTTTGTCCATGGAAGGGATGAAGAACTCCGGCGATTCTACCCCAGCTATGAGCGGCTAAGCTTCCTTCTTGGGTATAGATGAAGCTTCTCTCCATTCTTTCGTATTTGTAAAGTTTGGATTTGGGTTTTGTATATATTCATGGTGATTGTATAACTTTGAGAATATTGCCTTAGTGCAATTTGGTTTTAAATGATTTTATACATTAATATGATTGTTTTCTGTGATTGCAATTATGTTTGTTATACAATGGTTCTTATCGAATATGCATATGTGTATCTAGATGGTTCATGCCCCACTTGGATGGATTGTGCATTCTCGTTTGACAGTCCATGCCTTAAAGGGATGATCCATGCTTGATTCATATATGCATGATTATTATTAATGATTTATTCTTGTAGTTTAAATCATCATTACCATGAATATACACGAACCCTAATCATACTTATGAATGCGATTGATGTGAGTTAAGTGGATTCGAAACCCAAGACTTTTTATCATTTATTTTATATTCTTTAGTTTAAACAAACAACCACTCTCAAATCAAAGATTGTTCCTTAACTAAAATTAATCTCACTTTAGTTTCTCATAACTCAGCCTTTAGTCCCTGTGGATCGACACCCGTGCGAAAACCATATTTTCAACGAATTGAGGTTACTAGCACGAGTAGTTTTATAAATTTAAATATTGATCACAAACAAGGAAATAACCTCCCTTGTTTGGGCCGATCAGATAGAGAGACTGATATTTCTCATATACATCTATTCTAAAAGAGTTCCTACTCAAAGGTTTATTAAAGTAGATATTTAATTAACCGTTTGAAGAGTAGCACAGATTTAAACCAACTCATATGGAGGATAGGTAGTCTTTCCTATTAGTGTAGTGACACTTAGGTTAATCTGTGTGTGCATATTAGAGAATATGTACACTGAACATGATCTACAAAGAATATTCCTATGGTAGTTCTGTCAAAGGAATATTCTAGTGTTATGTCCATTTATTTGGTAGTCCTTAGACCTGAGACACCATAGCTGTCTTATGCATAGGTTGCTAGAGTTTGATAGTATCTTGTACAGCCTTATCCATAAGGTTGTAATCGGTGCTTATTGGCTCTAATGAGTTATGCATGAAGATGGATGAATGTGCAATAAGGGATCATCACTCTCAGTTAATGAGAGAGAATGTCAGGATAAGTTCACAAAGATAATTCTCAAAGGGAACCTCTGGCCAGAGTGATAGGTAAACAGTGAAAAGTGTTTCACTGCGTTTGCCTTATTGAGATTATATTTTGTGGGACAGATATCAAGTTGTTAAGATAGGGTTTGACTAAAACCATACCTATTATCTTAACTGTGACATTAGGGGATGAATGATTAAATAACATGAAGGGTTCACATAGTTCTGCTATTCACCTAAACCCAGTGATTGCATCATATATTTGCATATTTCTATTGCATTATTCCCACCATATTGTACATACTTTAGCCATTATATTTGTGAATATATATAGTTTTAATGGTTTTCATGTTTTTGCCGTTTTGTAGGTAAAGTGCCATAAAGTGGATGCTTTTGCATGTAAAGAGAGAGCTCAAATTCAAGCCTTGGAAGTCATAAAAGGTTATGAGACTTATGTGACATACTTCTAGGTGTGCCTTGAAGCCACATATCAAATTTCAAAGCTAAATGCCAAGTGATTTGGGAGATATAGGCAAATGAAGTCATGAAGTACAAAAAGCGACCAATCTAGACATTTTGGTAAAACTGATTTTATCCAGATTGAATTAGACTATGAGACTACCATGGTTGAAAAGAAGACTTCTCAAGCTTTCCAACGATATAAAGAACGTCCAAATCCGACTCCGGACGAGAAAGATACATGCATTTGAAGTTGTAGCATTTTACCGAGCATTTCCTCACTATCTATAGTATTATAAGAATTATAGATAATGCTCCATGGGATTTGGCCCATCAAAATTCAGCAAGCCACTATTACCGATAGTTACACTTTCCAACTATCGGTAATGCTAACATGTAGCCAATCTTATTTTATCCGGAATTGCACCACTATCGATACCATCCAATTAGAATTATCGGTAATTAAGCATCAATTCTTAATTTCCGAAACCCGTAGACTTGAACTACCGATAGTTCAATTTCTAATTATCGGTAATGGTATTTTTCTTAGCCATTTGGCAAACTTTTTGAGGGCATTTTGGTCATTTTGCTTCAAAGATATTTTTTTTTTGTTTTGTTTTGTGAATATCTCCTGGACACCTCTCCACTTCTCTTCTCCTCTCTTACGCCCACTATCATCTTCTCTTCATTTTTTTTAGTTTTGGTTTTTAGCTTAGATTTCTATTAGCTTAGATTTTAGTTAGTTTTTAATTTATTTTCATTGTAATTTCATTTTCTTGTATTTTCTTTGTATTAGAACAACTTTGTGTTATTTTCAATTTATGTAATTTATTTTCATAGTTTCAATTTCAAATCAAAGTCTTTAGTTCAATTTACTGTTAATCTGCTAATTTTCAAGTCATGAGTAGCTAAATTCTAAACAGCTGGGATTGATGGTGGATGCTTGATTCATATATGAGGTACTAATTTCTCACACATATCCTAACTTGACAGATTTGGATATTCATACTAAACATAATATTTGTTCATGATCCACAAGGAACTGCTAGCTTTTACCATCTGTTGACAGGATTTATTGCCACAGGTAGTCCTTAGCACAGAAAGCGTTCCAAGTGTTTGTAAAAATGTCTCAAAGGATGTTTATCATGAATATCCTATTTCTTGAATAGTTGGATAGGTTTTATTGTCAAATCTTCCGCTCAAACCATTCTTCAATGTAATTTGAGCGAGAAAATATCTGGTTTATAGTTAAATCTTCCATTCAGACCATTCTTCAATGTAATCTGAATGAGTATTAATTGTGAAAAATTAGAACCAAGGATGTGGACAAGTTGAACTCTAAATCCCAGATCTTTTCTTTAATTGTTTTAATATTAATTAGCTTTTATGTGTTTAATATAAACAACTTTCAAACCAAACCCCCATGATTTTTATTTTCTTTTTCTCGAATCTGAACAATTTTCAAAGGGATTTGTAATTTTTCTCGACAGCCTATCCCTGTGGATATGACCATGGGTACTCCCATGAATTACTATGCTTGCAACAGATAGATCCTACGCTTGGGATTGAACTGCACTTTATACGACCAAGCATTTTTGGCGCCGTTGCCGGGGATAAGCGACAGTTGGAAGATAACAAATTCTAAAGGAGCTGGTGGTAACTTGCAATTGCATTGCAAGTCCGGTAAGTTTCTTCGCTTTGATAATTGTTCAATCATTATAAATACCATTAGGAGTAGATAAAAAAAAAAAGAAAAGAAAAAAAAAAGAAATTCTAAGACCAATCTTTCTAATGCAAGGAGATAGTGACTATTACCCTACTTTTGCTTGGAGCAATGGTTACGAGGTTAATCCTCAAGAGCCACAGGGTTATTATCCCTCTCAATACCAATCAAACTCTGAGTACAATGGTCAGTCCTCCTATTATTATGGTCAAGGATTTCAAAGGTTTGACTCATACTCAAACCAAAGTTATGCCCCACCACCCAATGAAATGGACAATTCACTTTACCAATCATCTCAAGAGAACTTGGAGGACACTTTGCTACAATTTATGCAAAGTCAAATAGAACAGAATGATCATTTTAAAACCCAACTTGATGAAATTAGAAACGAACTTAATGAATTGACAAACTCATTGGTTGTGCTTCAAGAAGAGGATAACTTTCCTCCACAACCACACAAAAATTTTCAAGTTCAACCAAATGATGAAGTTTCTAATAGCATGAATGATCACATTGAGCACTTCCAAGAAATCACACACACTGAGAATTTTGAAAATGATTTTTTAAATGACTTTCTTAATGAGTCACTTGTGAATCCTAATGTGTGTGATGAGTTTCAGGTTTTAAAAACCAATTTTGTTGAGATAAAGGTAAGTGATGAGTTAGAAATAAAAGAGTGGGCACCGCTTCGGTTTGAGGAGTCAACCCCTTCCTCTTTTGTAGAGGACTTTTCATCCCTTAAATCCAAACCACCTGCGCTTGACTTCACTCCAATGCCCTACATATTGGGCATTCATAAGGATATGGTGGCAGAAGTTGCTCCCAACTTCTTGAATGAGTTCTCTACTCTTGGGAACTCAATTGAGAAGGGTTTGGAAAAGAGGGAGCAAATTCGAACTGTTTTTGATCCTGGTGGACAAGATATGTGTATAGTAGGTTGTACATAATAGAATTTTATCTTTCTAATTTAGTCATTTTGCGTTTCTTTTTTTTCTTAATTTTTATTTTTTTTGTAGTTATTGGGAGCATTCTAACCATTCTCATAGGTAATTGAGGAAATCTTGACAAACACATACAGGTGATTTTGTTCCTTCTCTCATTTTCATTGTGTCTTTAATGCTTATCATTGTATGCATTGAGGACAATGCACATTTCAAGTTGGGGGGAGAGGCTCACTTGTTGTTCATACATGTAAATGGTAATTATGTTCACATTTAGGTAGTTTTTGTTTAATTTTTTCGATTTTACAGTCATTCCCCTAGTCACTTAATGTTTTTGAACTTGTTTCAATATGTGTATGCCTATTTGAATCTATACATCTATAAGTCATGCCTTGTTTTGAGCATATGCTTTTGTGTAGGTTATTTACTATTAATGCACATGCACAAAATCATTTATGATGCATTTTGAATTAAAGAATATCTTGCTTAAATTTCTTAGTTCTTGTTTATACTTTTTGTGATCTTTCCATGTACCTTTGTGTTTTTCTCTCTTCTTTTTCGTTCCATTACCATCGTTCTCATTGTTTACACCATTTGTTTAGCATATGCATGATTGATGGTATTGGTGCGCATTGTTTAAACATTTGTGATTCATGGAAAATGATCAAAGGCTTTTTTTGACTATTTGAGCCTAAATTCTTTCTTCTTATATTGCCGCTAGCACCTAATTTTGAGCCTTCAAGTTTCCTTTTCTTGGCCAGCTTAGGAAGCCCAAGGGTAGAGGTTAAGTAGTTTAGTTCTTGGATTATTTGTGTATTATTGTTAAAGTTGTTTAGTTTTGTACATTTGTGTTTCAGTGTTGTGTGTGCCAAGTCACAGTTTGGGCAGATTATCATTGAAAGGGAAATGGAGATATAATATTGGTGATGCAAGGGTTGAAAAATGCAATAAAAAAAAAATCAAAAGCAATAAAAAAAGGGAGAAAAATGAAAGAAGAAAATTAAAAAAAAAAAAATTGCAATAAGAAAAACCCTTAAGCCTTTCATTCCCATTTCCTTCGAACTCAAGAGTTTCTTCTGCTACAGTTGGTTGACACAATGTGTTTTGTTATTGTGGGTTGAATATAGTTGTTCTGGGTATTTTGTGTACTTTGTTTAGTTTGTTTTTGTTATGAATGTAGTCTTGTATTATACGTTAGGATTTGTGTATGTGATGGTTGGGTAGATAACCTATACCACGTTATAAAACCATCACATTTCTTGTTATTGTCCATCTTTGAACCTAAGGGCATTTTTGAACCAAATAAAGACCTGTTTGATTCCATGAATTGCTTATGTTTAACTCTTGTTGTAATTTTACTATTTTTTGTGTATATCTGTGTTGTTGTTTCGTTTATTCCCTTTTTCATTTATGTTAATTCATCTCTTGTATATATAACCTCTCATGTTCATTTTTCATTTATCCATCTCTTTGTTGTGTTTCTCTTTATTCCCATTTCTTCAGCTTAAGCTTGGTTCTTTCAATGGTTTTGAATGTATTAAAATGGTTTTCATCACTAACACAAGGATTTTATCTATGCAAAACTAGTTCAAAACATTGCATTACTCGCGAGATGATAGATTTATATGCATGCCCATTTTGTTGAAGTTTGTTCTTAACATTTGTGAATAAGGGGAATGTGCTTTTTCTTCATGTTTGTGGGTGTCATTTCTGCAAACCCTCACGAGACTTCAACTCGTCCACTAGGGGGAACTTAGGGGTTTAAAGGCTTGTTGCATACGCTAAATGCAATCGCGATTTCCTGC
>JAESVK010022434.1:0-15368 GCA_017140935.1 Hamamelis virginiana | reverse complement strand
TGAAAAAAAAAGAAGGTAAAAATAAATTAAATGATGCTATGCAGGGCAAATATAGGTGATGGGTCTCCCCGAGGACAATTGACAAGCACATTGGCTGCATCATCAAGTTCACAATTTTCTGCAACAAAAAAAGGGCTTTAAATAAACTAGTTATGTAGTGCAAATGTATACGAAGGGGTCTTTAGGTACCCAAATCCCCAATTGCTTTTTGGGGGCACTCTTCACCAACTTTCTCCGTTTGTTTCCTCAAAATTCACGTAATTTATTTTCCACTTTATTCAGAATATAAATGTGTGTATGCATATTTATCTGTATACATGTATGAAGAAAATATCACATCTGTGTCTCTGAAGTGAAATTTTCCAAACTGAATCCACAGTGAAAACAAAGGAAACTGTGTTTGAGACAAGACCCTAAAGTTATTCTGCATTAAAGAGCATACACACAAAGTTCATTTGAGAGCACAAAGCAAGCAAACTTAGTCCAAATTCTAGAAAATTAGATAATTGAAGAACAAGCAAAGGGTTGGGATTTTATGCATAAGCAAGCATACAAAGTTACAAACAAGGAATGTATTATCAGATACACCCTATGCAAATTTGTTTAAGATGATCTATGTATGAACAATGATTAAACAGAATTTGAAAAACAAAGTGGTTGGTTTTTGAAAAAATGTGATATTTTGAAGAATAAAAAAGTGATCCTATACAGATTATCTTCCATAACTTTGCATAAAGTGGAACTAATAATAAACTCTCTGAGTGCGTGCGTGGGAGAGGGGAAAAGGAAAGAGCTCAAAATCAATACCTTCTGTTGTCATCCTCCTTGGTTGTTAAGTGTTAACAGAGGACACTCCTCAGATGGTCAAGTGGGCTAGAAACAGGGCCCATAATTAAAGATTATGTTTAATAGAACGGATTTTCAAGTAAACTAAATTTTATTGATAAAAAACTCATAATTAGATAGACACTTTTGCAAAAATGACACACACAATTCATAAACACACTAGGAGGACCCCAATCACACCATAAATTCCCTCTTTAACTTATATTCTGATGGACTGAATATTTTTTATAAGGAATCGAAAGAAGATGAGATGATTTTTTCCGAGAAATCCCAAACGAAAAATACACACTATTCCTTCTTTTCTATCGAATTGATCATAACCACTACCTACATTCCATGCAATTGTGCACCACAAATAGGAACCTAATTATAAAGAGACCTACGATCCGTGAAGGGTGTTACATTCGTCCACATGAAGTGCTAAATCAAGGTCCATACACCCCAATGTGAGAAGAATTCTCTCTTTCCAGTTCAAAAAATTATCGCTATTCAATATTGGAATTCGAGATGATCCAATATTACCAACAAAGGAATTAAGAATAATGGTAAATAAACCATACAAACTCACATTAACACTATGAAATATGAAACTTAATTATGAATCTAACTAATGTTATAATTCACTAGCAAAATTCTACGCCTTCCTATGAACTGAGGTTGCATCATGCATTAGACTTGATAATACTTTATAATAAAGCCAAAGAAAGTGACACCAAGATGAAAGGAACTCGTACATGTGGACCTCAGAATTCAATTCTTTTGTTGCCTAATCCACTATCTTATTTCAATTATTTCACAAAATTGACCACCTACCTGTGGGGCTGGACAATCACTTTCTATGAAATAATTGCAATTTATGATGCCATAATTTACCATATAATATAAAATTATAAATCTTAATATGGTTTTAATTTACCAAAAAAAAAAAAAAACTTTGTAAACCACACATCATCATATCTTAATCTTTGTCCTCTTTTAAGATATTTTGGTGTTGCTTTAGGATGGCATCATCAGTTCGTAATCATTCAAATATTGGAAAAACAAAGTATTAGTGCGCGCTAATGGGTTGAGTTCAATATTTGACCATAATCACATAACTACATAAATGTGATATTAACAATAAGAATGCCAAAATTATCATACTAGAATACATGCATGCATCTAAATAATTGGTAAGAATAATAATAAACATCTCATAGCATTTTACAACAAATGCCAGTAAAATTTTAACTTAAATATTACAATCCATAAATCCTACTACAATTTTTCTAAATGGATAACAACAATAATAAATCATAACCGAAAAATAAAGACCATAAAAACTTAATATTTTCTATCACCAATTACTATATATATATATATATATATATATATATATTAATGATGTCGGAAATAGGTAAATGAATGATTTAGGCAAATCGGCTCCTCGTTTGGGCAAGGTTTTGATCTCTTACATCGGTGTGGTGTTCTTCCTGCAAAGCTCCGATGATTAAGTCAGTATTCTGATAATGCAGAGAGAATTTTGGGTTGGGTTGGGTTGATGTCACGTACCTTCATATGGGGTGTGATCCCCCTTTTTATAGGTTTTTCGTAGGGATTAGCACTCGAGTGCTTTGTTCCCTTTCTGTTACGTCGTTTAGGGGCACAGTTGGAAATATGCCAATGGCATAACGGCATATTGCTATTAAACGTCAGAGGGTAGTACGGTTCGTTGCAAGTGGTCGGAATTAGTTGGCGTGAATCTGATTCGTTATGATGGGGCAATTAGTGAATTAAGGTCGGTCAACCTAATTATGATTAGGTGACCAATAAGGGACCGGGTAGAATACCTTATGAACAAATCAGTATTTCTTTTGTCCATGTGTCACCATCAGATCAGTCTTCGATTTTTACCTTCTTCAGTTGGCCCCTACTTTCAGAATGTTATCGCAAATGATATTTATGGAAGTATTTCAAGTCGGGAATCCAAGTGTTGAAGATGAGAAACAAGAGATCAGTAGGTTTGAGACTGATCGATGAATCAATCGTTGAAGTATTGGCTCAATCGATTGATGAGCTTGTGAGAGGTCGGTAGTGTTTTCATAATTTATTTTTCGAGAAGAGGCTCAGTCTTGGATGCTTGATCTGGAAAGGATTTTAGAGCCATTACCGATCTGGTGGTGAACGAAAATACATCGGTTTACATCTTTCCTGAACGGGTCGGCATTCGTGGTCGTTTAAACTCTCACACTGGCAGGGGACCTCATCGGTGAATCAAGTTTTTAGCTTGGATATTGATCGGTTGATCATGATCGAGATGTTGCTTTCTTGGAAGACGAAATTGATAGGTTCGCGATTGGCGACATTTCATCGTTCGATGCGTCAGCCACCTCATTGTGTGCCGTGTTCGAGGTGATGGTTGGCAGGCGTCATAATGACTCCATCGATCGCCCCAGTCGGCTCCGTTGGCCGATGCCACGCGTCACTTAATTGATGGTTGCTTGTGTCATAAGCTATATAAGAAGAGATTAAAGGTTTTCCCTCTCATTTCACTTCTTCCCCGTTTAAATCTTTCGCCGGAAAATCCCTTGAGAGCTTGCCGGAGACGAACCATGATTTCAGTGCTCCTTTTGCTTCTATCCGTCCATCTTCTTTACCTTTGAGACCAAAAAAATGTATTTTCGTATCTTTGCCTTCACTTTTCCCGTTTGATTTCATTCTTTTTGCCCTTATTTTGGTATATCTAGAGTCTGTGTACTTTTTCTTTTGAGTTTTCTGGTGAAAACTTGAGTTTTCGATGAATCCATTTAAATTTTCCAGGAAACTTTCTTTCAAACCAAACAGTTAGCTTAGAATGTCAGGTGAAGATCGACCAAGATCGGGAAATCATGGTGGCTCTGGAGCCAGTACTTCGAGGTCAACACACGATACTTTAAATGTGGATTCGATCCAATCCCTCCCTCCAGAGCCTGTTCGCAATCAGCCGGTTGGGGAACCTCTTCCTCGTCTTCCCTTTCCTTTTATCCATATAAATCTAATTAGGAGTGGAGAGAGAGTCGGAGATCAAGACACTTTACCACATCCCGATCTCTGTTAGTATCAGAATTCCTGGACTTGAGATCCATGCTACTGATACACTTCCTAGTGAGGTTTGTTTCTACGAAGAAACCTTTAAGATCGGTCTTAGATTTCCCTTGCAGCCTTTCATCAGGGAAGTGCTTCATAGATTAGGAGTTAGTCCGGTGATGCTGACGCCGAACTCATGGAGAGTGCTTTTGGGTTTTTAGCACTGTGGAGATCTTTAGGGTGGGAGCCGAACTTCGAAGACTTGAAGTTCATGTATTTTGTCAAGGAGAATGCCCGGGCTGCTTCTGGTTGGTGGTATTTAGGCAACCGTACAAACAGGCCAGGTATCGACGATCTTCCATCTTCGATCAAAGGGTGGGAGAACAAATATTTCTTTGTTAGTGGCCCTGGGTGGGAGTTCGGGGTAGACGAAGAGAGGATATTTCTAATCCCAAGGGAATGGAGTGCCCGACCAAGTTGTGCTCAAAACTCATTTGATCTGTCGAACTTATTTCTTTTAATTTATTTCAACATCTTTCTAATTACTTCTTTTTGGGTACAGTTGAAAAAATTACTCGTTTTCTGACCTTGAACGCGCTTATCTTGGAACGGATTAATCGGGTGGAAGAAATGGAGCGGGGGTTTAATTATTTACGGAGCGATCCGATCTGGAATCCATTTTTCTGGCCCATCAAAGAGCCGTTGAGCCATCCGACCTCGTTCCTCGTCTCCATCGAGAACGGGCGATAGACGGTCGACCGATCGCCCCGATCCTTCAGCAATATTGCCATTTCGAGATTGGTGCACTTGATCTAGAAGAGGAACTCCGAATTCTAGAACAGATCGAGAATCGGAAAATAAGACAACGCAACAGTAGGAGACAATCTAACCGTTCTCGAAAAGATAAACCGATCAGTTTGCCTTGCCTTTTTAATCGCTTTCTGTTTGCCTCATTTTTCTGATAAGGAGTTTCCTTTAGTAGCTATGAACATCGATATCGATGATGTGCTCAATGGGGTTATTCCTGAGGAGGAGGCTCCTCTGGCCTCAACACCTACAGTAAATATGGCGAGGTCCGCGGCTCGGAAGAAGAAGCGGGTCCGGGTCAAGGAAGAAATTTCTACTGGCTTTCCGATCGTCAGTACGGTTGGTTCTGGATGGGCCTCAGGATCGGGTTTTGGGGTTCGGCCATCACGTACCAGAGCGAAGGAATGGTTGAGCCCAGGTTTATCAATTCCTCTTACGCTCTCGAGACTGACTCTGGGGAGTTATTTTTTGAACAGCCCGTCCTCAAGCCTAAAATCCCTCGAGGGTCTTCTACGGCGGGCTGATCAGGAGGCGCTTGCCCAAATGACTACATCTGAGATTCCTGAGGTTCTTGCCCATTCCGTGATAAAGGTAACTTATTTGAAAGTTTTGGCATTATTTCTTTCCCATATGTTTTCCCGATCTGATTTGATATTTATGCAGAGTGCCTTTATCGAACTTCATACTCTTCGGGAGGCTCGGGATGATAAGCAGGCTAAGGGCTCCATGGAGTTGAGCCATCTGACCTCGTTCCTCGTCTCCATCGAGAACGGACGATAGACGGTCGACCGATCTCCCCGATCCTTCAGCAGTATTGCCATTTCGAGATTGGTGCACTTGATCTAGAAGAGGAACTCCGAATTCTAGAACAGATCGAGAATCGGAAAATAAGACAACGCAACAGTAGGAGACAATCTAACCGTTCTCGAAAAGATAAACCGATCAGTTTGTCTTGCCTTTTTAATCGCTTTCTTTTTGCCTCATTTTTCTGATAAGGAGTTTCCTTTAGTAGCTATGAACATCGATATCGATGATGTGCTCAATGGGGTTATTCCTGAGGAGGAGGCTCCTCTGGCCTCAACACCTACAGTAAATATGGGGAGGTCCGCGGCTCGGAAGAAGAAGCGGGTCCGGGTCAAGGAAGAAATTTCTACTGGCTTTCCGATCGTCAGTATGGTTGGTTCTGGGTGGGCCTCAGGATCGGGTTTTGGGGTTCGGCCATCACGTACCAGAGCGAAGGAATGGTTGAGCCTAGGTTTATCAATTCCTCTTACGCTCTCAAGACTGACTCTGGGGAGTTATTTTTTGAACAGCCCATCCTCAAGCCTAAAATCCCTCGAGGGTCTTCTACGGCCGACTGATCAGGAGGCGCTTGCCCAAATGACTACATCTGAGATTCCTGAGGTTCTTGCCCATTCCGTGATAAAGGTAACTTATTTGAAAGTTTTGGCATTATTTATTTCCCATATGTTTTCCCGATCTGATTTGATATTTATGCAGAGTGCCTTTATCGAACTTCATACTCTTCGGGAGGCTCGGGATGATAAGCAGGCTAAGGGCTCCATGGAGATTGTTAGCCAGAAAGTGAAGAAGGCGGTCAAATAGAAGTTCCATGAGGCACGGGAGGCCAAAGCATCGCTGGAGGCGGAGAGAGCCAGGTTCATAGTTCGGGAGGACGAACTTATAAAAGAGATCGATGCTCTGAAGGTTGATCTTATGAAGGCTCGAGAAGCTGAAAAGGAGATCGCCAAGAAGGCTGTTGCAGAGTACTGATCTTTTGCGGAGCTGAAGGCTTTGATTACGAAGGAAGCTGGACCTTTTTTGGTCAAGGGTTTCTAGGAAGCGAGGGACCTGATCGCCAAATTTCTGCCCAAAGCTGATCTTTCAAAGATCACATTAGGAGAGATAAAGGCTCAGCTTTAAACCGCCAAAGCTCCAGCCAATCCAATGGATGAAGAGGTTGAAAATGAGGAGGTAGTTGGTGATGAGGTCGTTGGTGAAGGTACCGGTTAGAATGCGCCGATCTCATCTACTCCAATCTTTACCGACCCTGCTGATCGATCGGACACGCCAACCTCTCATGACCAAACCATAGCTATAGATTAGGCAGTTTCCTTCTGAATGACTGATTTTTTGTATGAACAATTTCTCATCTTTTTGGAATGAATATTTCTTTGTTTTTGCTTCCTCTTATTTGAGCTAGTTTTTCTCGCCGGGTAGTATTGTTGGTATTGAATCTGTTAGTTTGCCCCCAGTTCGTGGTGATGCAAATTTGTTTATTTGTTTGCAATATGCCGAAATAATCATATTTGTAGTAACTCCTTTAGTAGGACAAGTCAGTAACAGTTCGAGGTGGATACTGTAGTATCTAGGGTAACATTGAGATGTTTATTCCCTCATATCAGTCTCACTGATCGATGTGAGCAAAATATCTCTTTTGCTGGCCCAAGATTGGTTGGGACTTTCATGTTGAATGTAGAAAATAAAAAGCAGAAAACTAAAAGGTAACCAAATTGATCAAACAATTATATAGGGCAATAAATTTAAGCAAGGTAATGAGATTGGGAAGCAAAAAAGCTTATAACAAAGAAGCAAATACAAGCATGGCATGGGGATCGGGAAACAAGAGATCGGGAATGAGATCCCTATTGATAGTATTTTTTGAGATGAGCGGCGTTCCAAGGATGTTTGATCAGTTTTCCTTCTAGATCAGTGATCCAATATGTCCAGATTCGATTGAAGTGTAGAACTTTATATGGTTTTTCCCAATTAGGCTCGAGTTTGCTGAGATTGAGGACCTTTTTTAGAACGAGGTCGCCAGGTCGGAAATTCGTTGTTTTAGCATTCTTGTTGTACACCCGAGCCATTTTTTGCTTGTAGGCAGCAATACGGAGCCGGGTCATTTCACGCTTTTCTTCTAGCATGTCAAGGTTGAAGCGGAGTTCTCGATCATTCTTGTCAGGGTTGAAAGTTTCAATCCGGTAAGTTAGTATACCGATCTCAACGGGGATGGCTGCTTCGGTTCCAAAAGAGAGAGAACGAGGTTTCTCCAGTTGAGACCCGACTAGTGGTGTGACAGGCTTATAAAACTGAGGGGAGGTCGTCAACCCATAATCTTTTGGCCTCGATTCCCCGTTTTGTGACAAAAAATCCCAAGAATTTACCCGATGACACCTCGAATAAGCATTTAGTCGGGTTTAGACGCATGTCGAACTTCCTCATGATCTTATAAGCATCATCCAAGTGTTGGATGTGATCGAGAGCTTTCAAGCTTTTAACGAGCATGTCGTCTTTGTAGACTTCCATTCTGGATCCTAAGAGAGGTCCGAACATCCTTGTCATAGTGCGTTGGTAGGTAGATCCAGCATTCATTAGTCCGAAAGGCATTCGAATAAAACAGAACATGCCGAATGCCGTAATAAACGATGTCTTCTCCTGATCGGTGGGATGCATCATGATCTGATTGTATCCGGAGTAAGCTTCCATAAAACTCAAAAGCTTGTGTCCAGTAGTGGCATCAACCATCTAATCGATGCGTGGGAGGGGGAAGCTGTCTTTCGGACAAGCTTTGTTGAGATCAGTAAAGTCGATACACACCCTCCATTTTCCGTTTTATTTTGTACCACAACACAGTTGGATAGCCAATCGGGATAAAAGACTTCCCGAACAAAACCTGCTTTGAGAAGCTTCCGAACCTCTTCCTAAATTGCTTTTGCTTTCTCCTTAAAGGAAACCCTATTTTTTTGTCGAACAGGTTTGAAGGTCGGGTCGACCTATAGCTTATGAACCGCAACTGAGGGATCAATCCCTGGCATATCTTCGTGCTCCCATGCAAATATATCCTAGTTTTCTCTTAGGAAGGCCATTAGATCAGCTTTTACTTGATCTGGGAGCTCTGACCCAATCCTTGCTGTTTTACTCGGGTCGGTAGGATACACTTGGAACCCGATCAAACCTTCAAGGGAGACCGATCTGGAACCCTTCTCATCTCGAAGGTCATCCATTCCAGACTCGACCTGCTGTGATTGCTATGGAAGGTGACCGGTTGGTTGATCGGTCGGATCGCTGTTATTTGCAATTCTACTCGTGGGATCGGTAGATTTTTTAAATGGAAGGGGTATGGGTTTGAACAATCCTTTGTACGACAGTTCCTCTTCATGGGTCAAAGAATATTAAAACATGATCTGGCTAAGGCCTGATCCCCCCTAACCTCTCCTATCCCATCCGACCGGTTGTAGGGACCATCCATTGAACTCGATGAGAGGGGTGTTGATTGGTGAAAGATCACTCGCCTTTCTCCCCATTCTTTTATAGGCGGTCAGAAAAAGGATATCTACCGAACTGCCGATGTCCACCAGGATTTTGCTCACCGCGTAGTTGGCGATGATAGCCTTGATAACCAGGGGGTCATCATGCGGCAGATGTACTCCCTTTAGGTCTTCCTGGGAGAATGTGAGAAGTCCTTATCAATTGGGCACTTGATGGGATAGACTATATACCTAATCCGATGGGGAAGTATGGGTCGATCTGGTGTATGCCTTCCTTGCAAACTTGCTTTCTTTGGAGTAGGTAAACCTCCATGAATCGTATCAATTACCCCAGCCAATCTTTGCCTTTGGTCAGGCTGTCTCATGTTTTTATCAGGATTCGTTTGTTGGGGATTGTCGATTTTGGACTGATCAACAAATCTTTTAAGAATCCTCTATTAATCAGGCTTTTGAACTCATTTTTCAGGTCAAAGCATTCTTCGATGAGGTGGCCATGATCCCTATGGTAGGCACACCACTTGTTTTTGTCCCTTTTTTTCAAATCCGATCTCATTCGTTGAGGCCATTTGACGAATGGTTGGGTCTCGACTTGATTGAAGATTGTGTTGATCGGAAGACGTAACGGAGTAAAAGAAGAGAAACGTCTAGTCGGAGATCGGCGTTCATCAGTATTGTCGTTCTTTTGCTTCTTCTTTGGTTGCTTTCTTTCATCAGGTTCCCGATCTTTCCTCTTCTGTGTTAACTCCTGATTCTTTTTATCAGAGATGAATATTTCATCAACCCCGATGTACTTTCTAGCTCTCTCCATGAGTTTGGTCAAAGATTTTGGTTCTCGCTTTACAAACGAAAATCTGAGGCTTTTGGTATTGAGCCCCTTTATCATAGCAGCAATGACTCCTTCATTCATGATGTCGACTTTGAGAAGGGCTGAGCTAAAACGTTGTATGTACGACTTAAGGCTTTCTTTCTTCTCCTGATCGAGATTTAGGAAATGGGTTGCCGATCTCTTCGGTCGGTGGCAGTTGACGAAGTGGGCCACTAGTGCCATGCTCAGGCTTTGGAAGGAGCTGATTAAATTGGGAACCAAAAGACGTGCTCTATCGCATGTGATCTTTGAATGTAAGTTACATGTGATCTTTGAATGTAAAGACATGCTCTCTCGCATCGGTTGTTCCGTCGTAAGCGTCAATGGTTGGTAATTTGAACTTATCAGGTAGGGATTTGCGAAGAATTCAGGAGACAAATAGGGAAGTGTTGCCGATCATCACTGGATCTGGTCAATTATCTCGGGTCGGCTCATTCCTTTTCAGATATGGTGTTAACTAAGTCGGTTCGGGTCGAGGACGTCGTAACACAGATCCTCTTGTTCCTTGCGACCTTTCCGTCGCATTATCACTGACATTGTGTGGTCGTTCAAGATTGGTTGGTCTTCTTTGCGATCCGACCTCCGAACTGCTTCCTTCGTCCTCATAACGTTTATTTATTTCTTCTCGCGGCCCCGATCGTCTGCTCTAGACTGCTACCCGTCTTGGGGGTGGTGGCCGTACTGTCTCATGCGCTTCAACCCTCTGAGGTATAGTCGTGATCGGTGGTGGATGCTGGGGGAGTTGTTATGAACCTCTTGAGACAGGAGTATTTCATGCTGACGAGTCAAAGTCTGGATGATCAGGGTCATATTCTCCATCTGTTTTTGCATTCTGAGGAATTGGAGCTGGTAGGGATCATTTGAAGATGACCCTATTTCGTTTCGAGGAGGAAGAATTATCGAAGACTAGTGAGACGGGCACGGTTGAGGGTTTTGCGATGAAGGTTTCACTGTCTGCTCAGGTAGTTCGTCACGAGACGGGTTGCTGTTCTAGATATTGTGATCGTCGTTGTTAAGAACTCCAGATCGTGTGACCACTATTGCTGATGTGGATCTCTTTTGTTTAAAGGAAAGGGCACAGAAAGTATTATTTTTCGTGCCTCACGGTGAGCGCCAAACTGATGATGTCGGAAATAGGTAAATGAATGATTTAGGCAAATTGGCTCCTCATTTGGGCAAGGTTTCGATTTCTTACACCGGTGTGGTGTTCTTCCTGCAAAGCTCCGATGATTAAGTCAGTATTCTGATAATGCAGAGAGAATTTTGAGTTGTGTTGGGTTGATGTCATGTACCTTCATATGGGGTGTGATCCCCCCCTTTTTATAGGTTTTTCGTAGGGATCAACCACTACAACAAAAATAGCTATTTACGGCGTTTATGTATAACGCCGTAAAAAGTGGTCATATAAGTCATAAATCCCGTGTTTTTAAAAAAAGTCGTAAAAGCATTAATATTCACGGCGTTTATTAAATGCCGTAAAAGAAGTATTAACCGCGTTTTTCAAATGTCGTAAAAGGTATAGGTATTCACGGCGTTTTTTAAATGCCATAAATAGTTTTATTAGATGTCGCGAAATATCCCTTTTCTTTTCCTTTCCCTCTTTTTCTTTTCTTTCCCCGCGCCCTAATTTGCTCTCAGTCGAAAACCTCACTCTCAAGCTGATCAGACTCTGCTCCGCCATTCACCGGCCCCTTCATCTCTGCTCCGCCGTTTACCGACCCGTGGAAGCCTTCCCGCCATTCACTTCCTGATCTCACCGCCGTTCACCCGCTGATCTTTTGCTCTATCTCTTTTTCTCTATCTCTCTTTTTTTCTAAACTACTACTCCCCTTTCTCTCTCAAGTCTCAACTCCCACTCTCCATTCTCTCTTAGGTATAATGGCCAAACTACAGGAACAACAGGTTTGTTTTCCAAATATATGTCTTGTAAATTTGTATTCTTTATATCTCATTCTTAAGTTATACATGTTAAATGCAATGTCCATTCTATTGAATCTGATGTGTTTACTTGTATGTTAATTAGTTAATATGATTCCACTACACAAGGGCTGTTTGAGGATTTCCAGAGGATGCCCAGGCTGGGTCCATACTTTTATCCTTATCGACTCGTATTCAGAGTCATATAAAGAATTGCCACCCCTACGTATGATACATAAATATTCTTACCTAACAATTAACACTTCAAAACTAGTCAACTTATTGTTGGTTGACTGGTTATGGGATTTCCCAAACAATGCCTTAAGCTCACTTTCACTCTTTTAGAATATGGATGCTAGTGTTATAAAAGTTTTTCAGGTTTGTCAGTTGTCCTTACATTTTTTTGTTTGTTTTTTTCCCAAAATTATTGTAAATTTGAACCTAAAATTTATTCCTGTAATTTCAACTGAGTTTATGTTTGAATTGGGCTGCTTAAGTGGCTGTTTCAAAATAAAAAACTAAAACATATGGGCTGCTTAACTGAGTTTATGTTGAATATATTGTAATGCATGTGGGCCTGACCCCAGCCACTTACGTTACATCCTGTGAAGATGGCATAAGGCCAATTGATTGTGTTGTTGAGATAATTGTGATTATAGAAGTGTTATGAACTCTTTTATTGACAGGTGAAAATTTGGAAATGTTGCAAAAACAGATGAAATGCTGCCGGATTTTCGTCTCAAAAAGAAAACATTAAATTACTTTTATTATGGTTATCTTAAATGATTTGTCATGTCATCTCAAACTTATTCAAAAAAGCAAACATTAAATTACTATTATTATTATTATTATTATTATTATTATTATTATTTATTTCAAAGCATATCACATTCTCGTTACAGTAAAAAACTTAGGGTCTTATTACATTTCATATCTTTTCAATTTATGTTTTCATTATTCTACAATTAATACATGCATGAATGAGATTATTGACTTTCCTGTAATTGCCTTGTCAACTCCAGGACCTTGCAAAGAAGGCAAAAGAGCAGACTTGGGCTTTATGTGCAACTAAGAAATAGTGAATTTTTTTGTGTGAATATTTTAGGGTTTTGCTTTGGATTGGATAATGTAGTAGGTAGCTAGAGGTACTGAATATATAGTTTAATTCTTCTATGATATATTTTCATGAATTTGGTTATAGATGTGATAATTTCTTTAGTATATTCCCTATCTTTTTTTAGTGGCTATTAACTATACACCTCTCAAATGTTTATATAAATGGTAGTCTTTTATTACAATATAGATTAAGTAGATAAGGACATGAAAATGGGCATTTTTTAATACAGCTTTAAAAAGTTATTCACAGCATTTCAAAAATGTTGTAAAAAACATGTTTTTATGGCGTTTTAAAAATGTTGTGAACAACTATTCATTGCAGGAAAATGACAACCATTTATGGCTTTTTATAAATGCTCTAAAAAGTATTAACGGCGTTTATTAAATGCCGTAAATAATATGCCGTCAAAATAACAATTATTTAAGGCGTTTTATAAATGCCGTTAAAAAAAGGCGCGACCATTTTCCACTTTTTTTTTACCGCCAAATGACAATTGTTTAAGGCATTTTTTAAATGCTGTAAAAGAACATTTACGGCGTTTAAAAAATGCCGTGAATAATACTATTCATGGCATTTTTTAAACGCCGTAAAAACATAAAAAATGCTGGTTTAAAAAGGCGCCAAGATTTCCCTCCATTTTTTTAGCGGCAAAAGGAAACGTATTTACGGCGTTTTTCAAACGCCGTAAAAAGATGGACTATTTACGGCATCGCAGTAGACGGCGTTTAAAAAACGCCGTAAAAAGCAATTTTTCTTGTAGTGAACACTCGAGTACTTTGTTCCCTTTCTGTTACGCCGTTTAGGGGCATGGTTGGAAATATGCCAATGGCGTAACGTCCTGTCGCTATTAAACGTCAGAGGGTAGTACGGTTCGTTGCAGGTGGGCCGAATCAGTTGGCGCGAATCCGATTCGTTATGATTGGGCAATTAGTGAAGGTCGGTCAACCTAATTATGATTAGGTGACCAATAAGGGATCGGGCAGAATACCTTATGAACATATGGGTATTTCTTTTGTCCACGTGTCACCATCGGATCAGTCATCGGTTTTTACCTTCTTCATATATATATATATATATGCTAAAAGAAATCTAGAATTATAAGAGATTTTTATTTTATTTTTTAATTTTATAGCCGAATAGAATTTGTGCTCAATTTCGGTAATCAATAACATAAATTATAGATCCTAATAAAATATTGAACTCAACCATTTCACATAAAATAATTTATATAAATCATATAACAAAAATAAAATCTATATAAATTATTTTTAACCATACCAAACAACATGGTCTCAATGGCTCTAATGCCAAGTGTAACAACTGGAAAATTAAAATGGTATAACAAAGGACACGTGATAGCCTTTTTGATAAACAGAGGACGGCACCGAATCCTATTGACTTCCTTCTTAGTGTTACCCTTCTCCCCTTGCTATACGTTCGAAGTGCATCCCATGCATACGAGCCCACTTCATCTGCAAGAATTAACCCATCACTGAAATCAAGAAATGTCTCACCAAAACCGATATGGGCTCTCACATCTTACCCAAGTACCCAACTTGAACCCGGTTCGCGTTGATGATAATAAGATTGAAGGTACTAAAATTGCTATTTGGGATCAAGATACTGAGTCGATCTCAGCATCTGGCCGCTGACGTTAAAGAAATTGTCATCAACACCTACCTACGTATTCATGACCACGTGGAGGAAGGAGTTTGTGAAATGGAGATGGGATCGGACTTTTCTAATTTATGTGTGTATGGTCGTATTAATAAAAATACTAATTAAATCTATATTTATAGTAATTTAAATATAGATGTGCATATATATAATTAATTATATATATGCGTGAGAAATTGTAAATGAGAATTGAATAAAAATGAACCTCCTTCACACCCATGAGTAGGGGCGGAGCTATGAAGGGGGCTAGCCTGGGCTGTAGCCCAGGCTAAGTTGGCCCAAAAAAATTTCCTACTTTGATTCTTAGCCCACAATTCAAATATTTTAATTATTAGCCCACCCAATCCAGCTCAAGACCCTATGCTACAGCCCAACAGCCTGTGGTCCAAGTCCAAGTCCAACTCACCTTTCTTAACTCTCAAGTCTTCAAAACGTATCAGTATATCACATTCACGAAATCATTTTGACATTTTCTTAATCTCCTCTTCCTTTCTCTTTCAAGGAGTCAAGGACTCAAGTCTCAAGTGAACACTGAAACGTGATAAGGACCATAAGGTTAGCCTCAAACAAGGTTAGCCTTCCTTTTACTCTATTTTTCCTAATTTTTATAACCGTGAACTGTTTTTTTTTTTTTTTTCCTCCTGTTTTTGTTCTTTAAAATATATGAATCTCTTGGCACTGTTTGGATTTGTTTTTTATAAGTACTTAGTTGCTTTTAGAAATTACATATTGCAAATTTAAAAAAAAAACATATAAGTACTTACAAAAAACAAATCCAAACGGTGCCCTAGTTTTTTTAACTGTGTATTGTTTTTTTTTTTTTTTT
>JAESVK010022431.1:0-10422 GCA_017140935.1 Hamamelis virginiana | reverse complement strand
AATTCACTCATTGCATCTCATTCATCTGGGGGGTTATTTGCATGCACGGTAGAAGGTCTGTGTCTTGTGACCTACAACCGCTTGACCTAGAGTTAGAAAGTACCTTATGTTCTCTTCGAGCGAGTCGACCCGATCTAGGGTCAGAAGTTGTCATTCCAATGGAAAACCATGGTCAAGACCCACCTCGACCTGTTGTTGTTCCACAGCAAGTCCAACCAGCACCTAGGATGATTAGAGACCACTTTATGCCTGGTGCATTCACTCCACCTTCCTGCATCCAAATCCCTAATATTGAAAATGTCCAGTATGAGATTCGTCATGCCACACTTCAGATGTTACCAACCTTCTATGGGTTGGATAGGGAGAATCCATACGATCACCTTACTGAGTTTTTAGGGATTTGTTCCACCATTAGAATTCAGGGTCTCACTGCTGATGCCATTAAACTCCTTCTGTTCTCGTATTCTCTGCGAGATAAAGCCAAGACCTGGATTAACACCCTTAGGACCACAGAGCCTGTTACCACTTGGTCTGATCTTCAGACATTATTTCTGGCTAGGTTCTACTCTATTGGTCGTACCACTCAAATGAGGTATGCTATTACCCATTTCGTTCAGAGAGAGGGTGAGTCGTTTCATGAGTCATGGGAGAAAATGAAGGAACTCCTTCGATTGTGTCCCCATCATGGTATTCCTGATTGGCAAGTTGTCCAATCATTCTTCCAAGGTCTATGTGCTAAGGATAAGAGTCTAGTGAATTCTGCTAGTGGAGGTGCAATTTTAAGGAAGAGTGCCGAGGAGGCATGGGACTTATTCGAAATTCTCAGTGAGGATTCTGTCATTATGGCTTCAATGAATCAAAATGATAGAGGTTCGTCTTCAACCTCTAATTCTAGGAAGGGTGTGTATGAGGTAGAGAGTACCACAGTGATAAACCAACAAGTGGCGGCATTGTCTGTGAAAATGGATCAACTGCTTGCTGCTCAAGGTCAACCACCTAGGACTTTTCCTTCATCTGTCACTCCAGTGAGTGCGGTGTGTGACATCTGTGCAGATAATAGTCATGACACTCTGTCGTGTCCTATGGCTCCCCAATATCCCGAGTTTGTTCAGGAACAGGTCCATGCAGCCCAAGGGTTCTCTAACCCAAGGAATGATCCTTACTCGAATACTTATAATCCGGGATGGAAGAGTCACCCTAACTTGCGGTGGTCTCAACCTTCCCAAGGGACAGGAAACCAGTTCCAAGGGTCGAGTAATACCTATCAGCAAGCCCCTAGGTCCAACTTCCAAGGGGGAAATTCTAATGCTGCCCCACCTTATAGACCACCTCACCTTCAGTCTCAGTCTCAAACCCAAAGTGTCCATCCATCACAAACACCTCAAAGCCAAAGAAGTAGTGGTTTCGAAGAGCAAGTTCTTAAAGCTCTGAAAAACATAGAAGCTAATAGTCAACTCCTGAGTTCTCATTCGCAATCCATTGCTAAGTTAGAGACTCAAGTTGGACAAATCGCGGCTACTCTGAGCCGTCGAGAGGAGGGAAGACTTCCGAGTCAACCCATCAATAACCCTAAAGGAGCACACTTGGCCGAGAGTTCTTCTTCACAGGACTCTCACTATCATGAGGAGGTAAAAGCGGTCACTACTTTGAGAAGTGGAAAAATTGTTGATAATAAGGTTGAGGAGAGAGTTAATGAGGATGGGAATGTGTCTAGAGTTCCTAAGGTTGGGGAAGTGAGTGAAAAGAAAAAGAGTGAGAATGAAAAAGGAAAGGGGGTAATGAGTGAGCCTAAGAGGGATAACTTTCCCTCTAATTCTGATGATCCATTGGCATCCTATGTGCCCAAGGCTCCATTCCCATCGGCGTTAGTTGCGCCTGTTAAAGGAAAGAAGAAGGGAGCGTCTTTGAGTGAAATGCTAGAAGTTTTTAAGCAAGTGCACATTAATCTTCCACTCTTAGATGCCATTAAGCAGATCCCTTCTTATGCTAAATTCTTGAAGGACCTATGTACTCAGCAGCGCAAGGAGCGTGTGCATTTCGCTAAATCAGCGGTCCTCTCGGATGTGGCAAGTGCTGTGGTTCAGTACCACGTCCCTGTCAAACGTAAAGACCCGGGTACTCCGACTATTCCATGCTTCTTAGGGAGTCACTATGTAGACCGGGCCTTAATTGATTATGGGGCCAGTGTGAATATTCTTCCATACTCTGTGTATGAGAAGATGGAGCTCGGTGAGCTCAAACCTACACCCACCGTGTTACAATTTGCCGATAGGTCGACCAAGGTTCCTAGGGGTGTGTTACAGGATGTGTTAGTTAAGATCGAGTCTTTTGTCTTTCCGGCCGATTTTATTGTTCTAGACATGGAGCCTGTAAATACCACTAGACCTCAAATTCCTGTCATCATAGGTCGACCTCTTCTTGTGACTGCAAATGCAGTCTTACATTGTCGGTCGGGTATCATGGAAGTTTCATTTGGTAATATGAAGGCTAAGCTTCAAGTGTACCATGCTGTAACACACCCTCATCACTTTGAGGAGTGCTCATTTGTAGATGTCATTGACCATGCAGTCGAGGAGGCTTTGCCTTTTATTCTGTCTCAGGATCCTTTAGAGTCATGTCTGGCACATTTTAATTATGAGGATTTTGATATTGACCAGTCTATTCTAGAGGTGAATCAGATTCTCGAGTCAACTCATGCATTAGGCAACCTACCTTGGAAGCCTAAAGTCGAGGCCTTGCCTCAATTGTCTAGTACTTCCATGCCTACATCTCTAGAGATTGCCCCGAAACTTGAGCTGAAACCTTTACCGGCAAATCTTAAGTATAAGTTTCTAGGTGATAATGATTCTCTGCCGGTTATCATTGCTTCTGAATTGAGTGTAGAGCAGGAGAGTAAACTCATGAAAGTTCTAGATGAGAATAAACAAGCCATAGGGTGGTCGGTTGCCGATCTTAAGGGTATAGATCCATCTATTTGCATGCACCGAATCCATCTTGAGGAATGAGCTATGCCTTCACGGGAAATGCAGCGAAAGCTCAATCCCAACATGAAGGAAGTGGTTATGAAGGAAGTTGTGAAGTTGTTGGATGCGGGTATCATCTACCCCATTTCTGACAGTGCTTGGGTAGCTCCTGCCCAAGTTGTGCCTAAAAAGTCCGGTATAACTGTAGTTGCAAATGAAGAGGGTATTCTAGTCCCTACTCGAGCTACCACTGGGTGGCGAGTATGCATCGACTATTGGAAGCTTAATTCTAGGACTAGGAAGGATCATTTTCCACTTCCATTCATTGACCAAATTCTAGAAAGACTTGCGGGGCAGAGCTTTTATTGTTTTTTAGATGGTTATTCTGGATATAACCAAATTGCCGTATACCCCGAGGACCAAGAGAAGACCACCTTTACTTGCCCTTTTGGCACTTTTGCCTATAGGCGCATGTCATTCGGCCTATGCAATGCTCCTAGTACATTCCAACGATGTATGACGGCCATTTTCTCTGACATGATTGGAGATTTTCTAGAGGTTTTCATGGATGATTTTTCAGTTTTTGGTTCATCTTTCGATTCATGCCTCTCTAATCTGTCCAAGGTCTTAAAGCGTTATTGTGAAACCAATTTGGTCCTGAGTTGGGAAAAGAGCCATTTTATGGTTCGTGAAGGTATTGTCTTAGGACACGTGGTGTCTAGTCGTGGTATTGAGGTTGATCGTGCAAAAGTTGAGTTAATTGCTAAGTTGCCACCCCCTACCACCGTCAAGCAGATTAGGTCCTTCCTTGGACATGCCGGTTTTTACCGGCGATTTATCAAAGACTTCAGTAAAATCTCTAGGCCCTTGTGCAATCTTCTTGCCAAGGATGTTCCCTTTGTCTTTGATGAGGCTTGTCTGAAAGCCTTTACTACACTGCGCTCTCTCTTGAGCACTGCTCCTATTATGCAGCCCCCGAATTGGTCCTATCCTTTTGAGATTATGTGTGATGCGTCTGACTACGCTATAGGGGCTGTTTTGGGTCAAAGGATAGATAAATTTCCTCGAGTTATATATTATGCTAGTAAAACTCTTGATGATGCTCAAATGAACTACACCACCACTGAAAAAGAGTTACTAGCTGTTGTCTATGCCTTAGATAAATTCCGTTCTTATCTGTTAGGGTCAAAAGTCATTGTTTTCTCTGATCATGCTGCTCTACGGTACCTTCTGTCCAAAAAAGAGACCAAGCCTAGGTTGATTAGATGGATTCTTCTCTTGCAAGAATTCGATTTTGAAATTCAGGATAAGAAAGGGTCGGAGAATGTAGTTGCTGATCACCTATCTAGGATTCTAGCTGATAAGGATAGTGATACCCTTCCGATTCGGGATTCTTTTCCCGATGAGCAGTTATTTGCAGTTTCTCAGGTATCGTTGCCCTGGTTCGTTCACATTGTTAACTATTTAGCTACAGGGCTTATACCATCTACTTGGGCCAAACAGGATAAGGATCGATTCTTTTCACAAATTAGAAATTATTTTTGGGAGGATCCTATTTTGTTTAGGTACTGTGCGGACCAAGTGATCCGCCGATGCATCCCTGAGAATGAGGTGCATGAGATTTTGAAGTTCTGCCACACTCTGGCTTTTGGCGGACACTTTAGTGGCAAGAAAACCGCTGCTAAAGTTCTTCAGTGTGGTTTCTATTGGCCTACCCTGTTTCGAGATGCTATGGACTTCTGTAGGTCCTGTGATAATTGCCAGAAGATGGGCTCTATGTCTAAGAGAGATATGATGCCTTTGAACCCGATTCTTATAGTAGAAATCTTTGATGTTTGGGGTATTGATTTTATGGGACCTTTTCCCATCTCTCATGGTTTTGAGTTCATCCTAGTGGCTGTGGATTATGTGTTTAAATGGGTAGAGGCAGTTGCCACTAGGACGAATGATCATAAGGTAGTTCTGAAGTTCCTTCAAGAGAACGTGTTCTCTCGATTCGGGTGTCCTAGGGCTATTATTAGTGATGGAGGTTCACACTTTAATAATAAACCTTTTGCGGCACTTGTTGCCAAATACTCCATTACCCATAAAGTCGCGACCCCATATCATCCCCAAACTAGTGGGCAAGTGGAAGTGTCCAATCGGGAGATAAAACATATTTTGGAAAAAACGGTCAAGCCTGATCGTAAAGATTGGTCTTTGAGACTTGTCGATGCTCTTTGGGCTTACCGTACAGCTTATAAAACTCCCATTGGCATGTCCCCTTACCGGCTCGTTTATGGAAAACCTTGCCATCTTCCTGTTGAGCTTGAACATAAAGCTCTTTGGGCTATTCGTCAGTTTAATTTTGAGATGAAGGAATCGGGTTCTCACCGCCGACTTCAACTTAGTGAGCTCGAGGAAATTCGCAACGAGGCATATGAAAGTTCAAAAATTTATAAGGCCAAAATGAAAGAATTTCATGATAAACATATTACTCGAAAAACTTTTGAGCCTAATCAACGAGTTTGGCTTTTTAATTCCAAGTTGCGATTATTTCCGGGCAAACTAAGGTCTCGATGGGATGGGCCTTACACGGTTACCAATGTCTTTCCCCACGGTGCTATTGAGATTCACAATCCCCGTAATGGTTCTTCATTTACAGTGAATGGCCAAAGGCTCAAGCCTTACATTGAAGGCTTTGGGAATGGGGATTTGACTCGGGATGGTATGGTGGTTGAGTCCATGGATCTTGAGGATCCCACTTATGAGTTCGACTGAGAACTACCTCTACGTCTGGCTGAGGACGTTAAACTTAGCTCTTCTTGGGAGGAAACCCATGTTTTAACCTTAGTTTTTATTAGCTTTTGTCAGTACTTGTATTTTCCGTCCTTCTCGGTCCGTTCTTTGATATTCTCCATCATTGGGGACAATGCTAGGACCAAGTTGGAGGGGGTGTTCATTCTTCACCATTAATGTCGTTTGAGTCTTTTTTTTTCTTTTTGTGTCCTGTTTACTTACCATCATTGGGGACAATGTTGGGTTGTAAGTTGGAGGGGGGGTCATGTTCTTATGCACTTCACATGCATTTATTGTTATCATACACTGTTCATTTATATGTTCTATGATTGCATGTATGTTATGAATGTTCTATGATTGCATGTGTGCTATGAATATCTGAGTCATTTTTTTTTTTTTTTAGTAAATCAATCTATTATGCTGATTTCCCTTACTTTCTTACATATGTTATACCCATTGGATCATAATGAGTGTACTATAAGGCTCTAGTGATTTTTGAACTCGTTCTCAAATAAGACACATGCACGACCCTAGGTGAAATGTTCCTCAAGGTATTTAGTTTATGAAAGCTGACTTTGAAATAGAATGGAGACTTATAACCTTATATGCTTTATTTGAACCTTTCACATTTTTTCTTGGGTTATATCTTATTCATTAATCATTTTCAGCGTATTTAATTTCTTGTTTTGAATTATGCATCGATGTTGCTGAATTATATGCACATTATAGCTTGGATAAATTCTGATAATTTTGGGAACATAATGTACGATTGAATTTGAAATCAAGGCTTTCTTTTGAGTCCTTGAGCCTGTGTCGTTGCGTCTGTCGAGTCGAGTCACCACTTGAACCCATGTTCGGGCCTCCATATCCATTCATTCTTGCACTTAGGTTCCTAAGAAGGGTTTGGTTTTGGTTCTAGATACTTGATTTTTGGTTTACGACAGTTTTCGGGCAGTTCAGGAATGAAAAGGAAGAATCATCAGTGCTAAATATGCCGAAAGTCAGTTGTCGGGTGAAATTTTATGTGAAAATGGTATTATCAGTGTTTGGGGAAGTGTTGGAATGAAGAAAAGTGAAAAACGGTGAAAAGTTGGTTTGATCGATAGCCTGGCTATCGATGCAAGGAACTGCCTATCGATAGACAGTGGGGTGTGCAGGATGAATTTTGACCCCTATCGATAGCTAAGTGAGTAGCCTATCGATAGGCTTGCCCATATGAAAAAAAAAAAAAAAAAAAAAAAACTTTTCCTTTTTACCTAGCAGGTCAAAGCCGATACTTACCTTAGGCAAATTTTTCAAACCCAAACTCTCTTTTGCTCTCATCCCGCTCCTACTCCAAGACCAAACCCCACCACCACCGGCAACCTCCATCACCGGCGACCTTCCTTACCACCGCCGGCAAACACCTCCAGCCTTCTCATCGCCATTTACACCGAGAATCGCAAGGTTTCCAAGCCCCACCATCACCGGCAACCTCCATCACTGCCCACTAACCTTGCCGCGATTCCAAAAGCTCCTCACCACAGACCAGTCAACCGCCGGTAATCCTTCTCGTGCCGTCGACCATCTCCGGGCTGACCCAGTCTCTGCCGTTAACATCCATCAACTTCAGCCCTAGTCACCATCTCTGTTTTCGAAGGAACACGCATCACTGCCGGTAAGCTCTCCCAAACCACTCCAACCCCAAATCAACACCATCCATTATAAAACCTAAATCCCTCTAAACCCCATCACACCTTCCTAATTCTTTTATTTTCCCCAAGTCATCACAACCCCACCTACCCAAATGTTGAATTTTTGGTGAAGTTGTGATGATACTGTGAGTTTGACTTGCCTACACATTATTGCCAATTGAATTGAAGCTGTGGTGGGAAATGAACTAGGGTACTGAAAATGGTATGTTGATGGATTGATAGACATTGCTGTTTTGTGGATTGTAGCATTGGTGGTATAGTGATAATCCTTGTTCTGGAGTTTTGGGAATTGGTTAATATTGGCCTGTTGCAGTATTGTTGGTGTATATTTGGGGATTGTGTGGTTGATGATTGTAGGCTTGGTGCGTGTGGGTTGCAGAGTTGTGTTGAATTGTTGAAGAATTTGCTGTTTTATTGGGTTGAGATAATTTACTGATTGTTGTGACTAAAGTTTTGAGGGCTAAAGCGGATATTGGAACCATGGCAAAACTAAAGCAAACCGCTCAATCGGTTTCGAAGGGGAAAAAGGACAAAACTAGGGTTGTACAGAAAGCTAAACCGGCACCTGTCCCAGTGAAGAGTGCACAGACAGCGGTTCAGATTGCCCCTGCACCTTCTAGGCCTCGCCGAGCTGCGGCCACCTATTCAGAGAAAGGGAAGAGAGTTAGGGACGAGTCGTCGGAGTCGAGTACCGATTTCAGTGACTCCGCTTCGGACCCAGGATACAGACGATCAGCTGGTGATGATTTGGGTGCATATTCTGATGATGTAGAGTCTGTTGATGCACCTGCACGAGCTACGAGACCAGCTAGAGAGGTTGGCACTCAGACTCGGCGTATGCCTGCTACTGCTGCTCCTCATCAGAAGAAGAAAAAGGGAAATCTGCAATCTTGGGTAGAATTTATTGAGTCTCGCAGGTTCAATTGCGAGCGATATGTCAGTGCCACTTCTTTTGGCGAGGACAGTGAGATAGTTCAGAAATTGATGTGGCGTGAGTTGACTGCATGGATGGAGAAGGGCGAGGGATACAAACCCTCTTTGGTTCGCCAGTTTTACATTGCGGCGAGGGAGGATGAGCTTGATGACGAAACTATCTCTGCTGAGATTGGAGACCACACTGTCACGGTCACCGTAGATATGATTGCCACCCATCTGGGGTGTACACGGCCCGTTCCATCATCCGTGGAGTTTCCCCATGGAGGCTTTCCTCTGAAGGGTTCTAAGGCTTGTGCAGAACTCGCTTGCATTGATGTGAATAAGGGAGAGGGAAAGCTGTTTTCCGCCGGTAACATGAAACCTGAATATGCGGCGATGAACAAAATCTTATTTGCAAACCTTCGACCCCGTGGGACAGATACTTTAGTTTCTTTGGAGGCCATGCAGTATTTGGTCGAGTTTATGGCTGAGACGACTATGGACATCGCACTTCTGATTTTCAATGAGATTAAGTCCTACATCACTGCCCGTCCTCGAAACAACATGCCTTTCCCCCAAATGATTACCAAATTTTGTATAGAGGCTGGAGTGGATTCCGAGGAGACATTTTTATGGGGCGAGGGCCCTATCACTCTGGTTACTATTGAGCGGGCTCAGAAAGCTGCTAGAGCACAGGCTAGTGGGGGAATGAAGAAGAGGAAGAGGCCGGTTATCTCTGCTAGTGAGCCAGGATCTGAGCCACTCGAGCCATCTGTCGAGGGTGAGCCATCTAGCATGCCTGCGCAGTCTAGTGTTGAGATCATGCTTCAGCAGCTTTTAGCGGGTCAGCAGACTATTATGAGAGAGCAGGAGCAGATTCGAGCTGAGTTGCAGCGTCAGTCTGCCCGGCAGAGAGTTCTTTGGCATATACAGCAGGAGCTGCCTCTCACAGTTGCTGATTTTGCACTTTTTGATGAGCTTGAGGAGGTTGGAGCTGATATCCCAGCTGGGGATACTCATGCCGAGGATGTGGCACCGGAGGGTCCACAGGATGAGATGAGAGCTCGAGTTGAGCAGCACTCTGAGGCTGATGAGGGTGGTGATTAGTTTTAGTTTGAGTTTTCAGTGAGTCAGTCAGTCCTTTGTTTAGTTCAATCTGGAGTCAGTTGTTTTTGGGGTAAAGGTATAGGTATAGGTATAGGAGGATGATTTAGGGTAGCTTCCTGAACCATATTATTAAATCATCCTAATTTTGGCAAACCGATTCTTTTTGTAACCCAAGTACAATACAGCTAATACAAGTCCTTGGTTTCTATTTTAATTCGGCTTAATGTTCCCTTATGATTATTATTTATTTCCATGCCATATGTGTGTTATCAATTGGTGAATGTTGGTGCATAATTGTTCTTATTTCAGTACTCTCTGTTCTTTGAGCTTTATGTATGAGTTTTTTTCAACTTATATATTCTTTGTGGGATAATTCACATTCTTCATACCCATTTCAGTGATACATTCTTTTTGAGAGTGAACACCATAGAGAGAATTTGAAGTTGAAATTCACTACAGGGTTACTTTCATGAGCTTTAAACACTACAGGTTCATTCACCTTTGGTTACGACCACATACACATTTGAGAACTTGTTTATTCAGAACTAGACCTAGTAATACACAAGTTATGTATTTTCAGTGGTGTAATATGCATGTTATGTTCGAGTAATCAAGCATGGGATTTGTTTACCTGTTGGGTTTGCATGTTTCGTTTAGTCATTTCTTTTTTGTTTATTATTGAGTCAGTCCTTATGTTTGTGGGTGTCATTTCTGCAAACCCTCACGAGACTATAACTCGTCCACTAGGGGTAACCTAGGGGTTTAAAGGCTTGTTGCATGCGCTAAATGCAATCGCGATTCCCTGCGAAAGTGGCTTTTATTTAGTTTCATTGCTTATGGATAGTTAGTTTTTCTTTAGTTTATTTATTTTAAGATTCAGTGGTTTGCTAGGGACTAGCAAAGTTTAAGTTGGAGGGTGTGATTGCTCTGCAATCAATACACTTTTTGAGTCTTTTCGACTTATT
>JAESVK010022376.1:0-13975 GCA_017140935.1 Hamamelis virginiana | reverse complement strand
GTCCATGAAGCTCAGGAGTTCATGACCAGCCGTGGCATCGACCATTTAATCAATGCGTGGGAGTGGAAAACTGTCCTTCGGGCAAGCTTTGTTCAGATCGGTAAAGTCAATGCATACCCTCCATTTTCCTGTCTTTTTCCTGACAACGACGCAGTTGGAAAGCCAGTCGGGGTGAAAGATTTCTTGTATAAAGCCAGCTTTGAGAAGCTTTTGAACTTCTTCTTGGATCGCCCTAGCCTTTTCTTCTGAAGTGACTCTCTTCTTTTGCCGGACAGGTCTGTAGGTCGGGTCAACATGTAGTTTATGAACTGCAACATTTGGATCGATCCCAGGCATGTCCTCGTGCCCCCATGCAAATATGTCCCAGTTCTTTCTGAGAAAAGCAACCAGATCGGTCTTCATATGAGTCGATAGTTCGGACCCTATCTTTGCTGTTTTGCTCGGATCAGTGGGGTGGATTTGTATTTCAAGAAGTCCTTCCAAAGGGGTCGTCCTTGAACTGGAACTATTTTCATCTCGAAGGTCATCCATTCCAGATTCTTCCTGCTTTGATTGCTATAATCGATCGTCAGGCTTTTGGTCGGCTTGATTGTCGGTATTCGAAACCTTCGAATCTGAAAGATGGCTCTGGTTTGATGGTTCTTCCCTGTTGTCTAGTGAAATGTTGAAACATAAACGGGCTAGAGCTTGATCTCCTCTGACCGTACCGGTCCCATGGGAAGTCGGGAATTTGACACAAAGATGAGAAGTTGAGGCTGCGGCACCAAAATCGTTCAAGGTTGGTCGGCCGAAGATCGCATTGTATGCTGACGGACAATCGACGACCATAAAAGTTGCATCCCGTGTAGCTTGAGTGGGCTGATCTCCGATCGTGATTGGCAAGTTCGCCCACCCAAGAGGTTGTAGGGTCGACCCATTGAACCCGATCAAAGGAGTGTTGATTGGTAAGAGGTCGGCTATCCTTCTTCCCATTCTTTCATACGCTGTGATGAATAGAATATCTGCCGAGCTCCCCGTGTCAACCAGAATTTTGCTCACCTCGTAATTTGCTATGATCGCCTTAATAACCAGGGGGTCATCATGTGGTAAGTGGACTCCTTTCAGGTCTTCCTCAGAGAAAGTTAGGAGGCCATATCTGTTTGGCCTTTGATAAGAAAGGTTATAAACCTGGTCTGAAGCTGAAGAATTTGCTGATCTTGCATATGCTTTTCTCGCCGATCTGCTTTCTCCAGCATACGTAAATCCCCCATGAATAGTGTCTATAACACCCGCAAGCCTCTGATTTTGTTGGCCTATCCTTTGATCGGGATCCCGTTGTTGGGTGCTTGCGACCTTCGACTGATCGATGAATTCCTTCAGAAACCCCCTTTTGATGAGGCTTTCGATTTCGTTTTTGAGATCGAAGCATTCCTCGGTAAGATGGCCGTGATCCTTATGAAAGGCGCACCACTTATTCTTGTCTCTCTTTTTTGGGTCAGACCTTAAACGTAGGGGCCATTTCACATACGGCTGTGTGCCGACCTGATTCAGAACGGAATTAATCGGTAATCGTAGCGGAGTAAAAGATGTAAATCTTCTTGGTGGGGAACGCCGTTGGTTGGTTGCCTCAGCCTTCTGTTTTTTGTCCGGTAGTTTCTTTTCCTCGGAGTCCCTGTCTTTCCTCTTTGGAGCAGAGTCTCGGTTCTTTTTCTCTGAGTCAAAAGCATCGTCCACCCCGATGTATTTCCTTGCTCTTTCCAGGAGCTCTGTTATGGTCTTTGGCTCCCTTTTAGCGAATGAAATCCTCAAGCTTCTGGCCCTGAGGCCCTTTATCATGGCGGCGATCGCCATTCCCTCGTTTATGTCATCTATCTCGAGGAGGGCCGAACTAAATCGTCGAATGTAGGATTTCAGGGTCTCCTCCTTCTCCTGCTCGAGGTTCAGAAGATGAGTCGTGGGTCGCTTAGGTCGGTTGCTGCTAACAAAATGAGCGGCGAATGCAGAGCATAGACTCTGGAAAGTGCTTATCGAATTTGGAGCCAGTCTCTGGAACCATGTTCGGGCTGGTCCCTTCAAAGTCATTGGGAAGGCTCGGCACATAATCGGATCAGCAATACCTCTTAGGTACATGTGATCCTTGTATGTCATGATGTGTTCTCTTGCGTCGGTGGTCCCATCGTAAGGATCGATGGTCGGTAGTTTGAACTTGTCGGGTAAAGGTTCACGTAGAACCTTGGAAATGAATGGGGAAGATTGATGTTCTTCCCTGGGTCGATTTTCTCTCGCTTGCTCCCCTCCCCTAGGATACGGAGTGAACCGTGTAGTTTCTCGCCGAGGCCTCCTCAACCTTGATCCTCCTGTTCCCTGAGAACGTTCATCCTCACGTTCACGGTGTTGTTCAAGGTTCGTAGGTCGTCTTCTCGATCCAATTTCAGAACTACTTCCTTCATCCTCTTGATGTTCGCTCCGATTTTCATGAGGCGCCGATCGTCTACTTTCAACCGCCGTTCTCCTCGGGGGTGGTAGTTGCCGTGCCATTTCCTGCCCTCTGGTATGTTGAGGAAATGTTGGAATCGGTGGTTGGTTCGGAGGAGAATGATTGTGAGCTTCGTGCGACAAGAGCCTCTCTTGTTGACGAGTTAAGGTTTGGATGATGAGGGTCATGCTCTCCATTTGTTTTTGCATGTTTTGGAAATGGAGTTGATATGGGTCGTTGGAGGAAGACCCTATGTCGTATCGAGCAGGTGGTAATATTTGGGGTTCATGATGTTGGCTTGGCTCTTTGTTTGTTGAGGGTGGCCTTTCCGTTCTATCGTTTGCATCGTCGAGAGGCGAGTTGCTGATTTGAGGTAAATCGGCCTGAGTGTTCGCCGTGATAGGAACGTTGAGACCATCATCGTTCAGTACCCCGGATCCAGTAACCACCATGGTTGATGTTAGATGAATAGGCGCCGAAAGATTAATGCTGTCGGCCCCACGGTGGGCGCCAAACTGATGAGGTCAAAAAGTGGAGAAGGTGGAATATGTCTAAATCAGGGACTGAAGCGGTGTATTTTCTTGGTACTTGCACCGGTGTGGTACTCGACCTGAAAACCTCCGACGGTCAAGTCAGTACACAAAGATAAGAGAACAGAGAGAATGTTTTTAAAGTTGGGTAGGGTTTTTTTAGTGCATACCTCGTATTTGGATGTGACCTTTTCCTTTTATAGAGGTTGGTCGCATGTTGTAATTTCATGAAGTCCGTACAGGGTAGGGTCGGAAATCCCCCCTTTTAGGATATTTCCGTAACCGTTTCTGCGAATCATGATGGCCTGTCACTGTCCAATATCAGACCTGCAAAACCCGCAGGTTTTGCAGAGGCTGTTAGTGTAATGAGTATCTTCTTTACAGGTGGCTTTGTGAAGATCGGGCATAACAAATCCATCGGGTACCTTTTTTGAGATTTCGAACAATGAACATAGATATATCGGGTTCATGTGTCATTGATAGATCGGTAGACGGCTCACATCCACGTGTCATAAATAGATCGGTAGATCGTTCTCATCCACGTGTCATTAATAAATCGGTAGACGGTATTCTCCCACTTCAATCAGTGTTTTAAAAACCGGACCGTTCATCGAACCGGAAAAGTTACCGAGTTAAGGGTCAACCGGTTCAACCGCCGGGTTGAATCGTGACGTCATAAATATATTATTTATTTATTTATTTATTTATTTATTAGAATAAAAGGTATAAATGATTCAAAATATAATTTTTTTTAAATATTTGTACAATCAATTCATATATTTGAATTTATGTGCAGTCATTACAAATATTGGGACTATTTTAGTCATTTTAGCACCTTAAAAAAAATTAAAAAAATTATTTAAAAAAAAAAAAACAAAAAACCGGGTTGACCGGTTTTTTAATCGGTTTTTTGACCGGTTTGACCGGTTGAACCGGTTGACCCGCCGGGTTGAACGGTTTTTTTGAAAATGGGTTTTTGAGGGTTGAACCAGCCGGATAGGGGACCGGTTCCCGATCCAACCGGTTGAACCGGCCGGTCCGGTTCGGGTTTAATAACACTGCATTTTATACTTGATTACTTCTTAAAGTCCACCAACATATTTTTTGCTTTGAAAAGTCCTAATTATAAAAGTTTTAAGGGCTAAAGTTTTTCAAAAATTTAATTATTTTACGCACAAATTTACCCTTAGATCCCCAATACAGTCCCAAAGACATCCTCTTCTTCTTCTTCTTCGTATCTCATTGGATCAACTTCATCGGAGAAATCCAGTTCTACGGCTCATGGTTCAAGCTCAGAAAAGAAAGAAAAGAAGTCCAATTCAGTGGGCCGAATCGAAGTCTTCCTCCTCACGCTTGCTACACAGTTCGGAGAGAGGAGAGATGATTAGACTGCGCATTCATAAACCTTTAAGGTTTATGGCTGTGCTGCACTGAGTGATTCAACTGAATAATGACTGGGGCATGGTCAGAGAGTCCATTAGTACCAGTAATAACTCTAGCTTCGGAGAAGAGAGTAACAATCTCATGGTTAACCAGAATTCTGTCTAACTTGCAAGCTATTCTTCTTCGGCCGAACTCTTTGTTAGACCACGTGAAAGTGGGAAAAACCCTCACCATCGCTGTAGCAAACCTCAAGATTTTGAGTAAATTTACTCTATGTTTGGTTCCTAAGAAAATGAAAGAAAAAAATCGTGTCCTATGTTTTGTTTTGTCTTTTCTATTAAAAAAAAAATGAAATGCTCAAATTAAGCAAGCCGAATAACTCCATTTTGTGAAGATTTTGTAGATTTTCAAATTAATTTTCATTTAGAAAAATTAATTTTTTGTTTGGTTGATGAGAAAATTGAGGAAAAAGAATTTTTTTTTTTTTTGGGCGTAGTGACCTGCGCTTTCCGGCGCAATGACCTGCGTTTCCGGTGTAGTGACCTACATTTTCCGGCGTAGTAACCTGCGTTGGCGTAGTGATCTGCGTTTCCGGCATAGGAAACTGACTCAGGTCACTACGGAGTGTGACGTAGTGAACCCGGGGGTTGGGGGTGTAGGTGGCGTTGAAGATTGTTAGAAAGAAGGGGTATTTTTGTCCAATCCATGCCAAAAGGACTTTTGGAAAGAAAACTTTGTTGAGAGGACTTTTGGCATGAAAATCTTCTAAATGAGGACTTTTAGCCAAATTCTTCTTATATATAAGGGACAGAAATGCTAATATAAGGACTACTTGATGCAAAGTTGCATCCGATTACTAATTATATTGGGGCAACTGTATTATATATTTTGAAAAAATTACCTTTAAATCATATTTTACTCTTATGAACGTCATGTCTTTAAAAAATCACAATGATCCAACCATAATGAAAAATTGTGATTCTTTTATTCTTTAAAATCACACCATTTTTTCATAGTTGATTTTTCTAAAAGCTAACCGTTAGATCACTCTGATATTTTACCGGCATGACATTTATAAGAGAAGAATCTAATCTAGCGGTTTCTTTTTCAAAAAAGCAATGTTAGTGATCTCGTCTACTAATCCCGTTTTATACTCTCGTCCACGTGTTTAAGTGCAACATTAGCACAGTGTGAATATCCCTGAGTGTATTTTTACTATCCATATTCTATTTTCACTGTCCTGATTATATTTTCACTATCCTTATTGTATTTTCATTGTCTTGGGTACATTTTTACTGTCTTAGTATATTTTTACTGTAGTTTTTTTTTTTTCACTGTCTTTTTTGGATTTTTAATGTGCCTTTTTTTTTCACTATCCTTTTTTATTAGCACAGTGAAGAAGAATTTTTACTGTCTTTTTTTATAAGCACAATGAAGAAGAAGAAAAAGAAAAAGAAGCAGAACCTCGCACAATTCGACGGAAATCCGACGTGAGTTGAGGTTCGACAACGTCGTTGCTGCTACAGATCTGATCGACTCTCTCCTCTCTCCTCTCTCCCTAGTCCAAGTTAGTCACGACTCTGACGCCCACTTTCTAGCCATGGCAGCTCCCCTCGCACATTTCGACGAAGGAAATCCGGCCATGATAGCTCCCCTCGCACAGTTTAACGAGGGAAATCTGGCAATGGCAGCTCCTTCTCTCTTCCTCTCTCTCTCTATCTGTTTTTCTCTCATCTGGAAATCACTTTTTCCTTCTCTCTTTACTTTGTCAAATGTTTAAATTCCATCACATTGCCACATAAGACGGGAAATGCTTCTACAGGAAGTAGTTTGAACGGAAGAAATAACATTTTTCTTTTAAAATATGCTATACAGAATAAAGGTTACCTTATGAATCTTTACAAGTGCATCTTATATTAACATTTCTGTAAGTACGGAATGACATGGCCTTAGCTAGCCATTGGGAGAATACATGAGTACTGCAGAATGCAATTATTTCAAATGGTGCTATAAGTTTGTCCAAATGATTTTAGTTTTTGAAACGATTGTAAAGTTAATCTTCGAGATACCATTAGTCGTAGTTAATTTTAATTTAAGGCTGCATGTTTTGGTTGGGTTGAATGGAATTAATCTATATTTATTAAGCCTATCATAAAGTCTCCTAACGTTGGAGGTAGCCATGCCAAGGTTATCATAACATATAATGCCCATACATACAATTCCTACCTCGGACCAGTCTCTTGACAATGAACCGTAGCAACCTAAAATTCTTAATAATTTTCTTCCAAGGGAATTTTTTTAATAAGTGATCTCTTAAAATAAAATTATTTTACATCTAATCTTTTGTGTTAATGCAAAGTTAAAAATTGTTATATTGAATGATATAGTATTTAATGGGATATTGACACATGGCAATTGACTAGATCAACGAAATCAGATATAAAAATATTTTTTTTTTACAGAAAGTCAAATGTAAAATAATTTTATTTCAGGATTTCATTTATTGAAAAAATTCCGGCAGTACGTAGCAATTCCACAACGACTAAAGGCCCCTACTGAATTCAAAAGGCGAATGGAATTTCATTACAAAACAAGCAGAAAACGTGTGAATGGAAAAGATGATTGGAACAAGCAATTAAGAGAGAACCACACGCAGAACACATAGGTACCGTTTGGTTGCCTGTAATGGAATGTATTGTAATGTGATTACGGGTGAATCACATTACTATTACTGGGGAATGAGAATGTGTAATGTGATTACCCTCCACATGTTTGGATATGTTGGGAATGTGAAATCATATACCCACACAATTACAGGGCTAGTGTTTGGATAGGTATGTAATGTAATTCTCAATTCTTAACATTTGACCATAATACCCTCATCATGGATTTATTTTTCAAAATATCACCATTTATTTAACGATAATTTTTTTCAAAAATCAACCGTCAGATCACTGTGATTTTATGCAGGCATGACATAAAAAGGATGAACATCTAATCCAACGGTCAATTTTGTGAAATTAAATTTGTGGTTCAATCCAAGTCCATTGATCAAATTAATTGATATTTTGTTTAAAAAATACAGTGAAGATATATATATACATGCCCTCACATACACGCAAGCCCACTTGATCTACTTCTTCTTCTTCGATTTGATCACAAACCCACAATTTCATACCCACAAACCCACCTGATCCTCACATACCACAAACCCACCTGATCCTCCTCTTCTTCTTCGTTTTGATCACAACCCCAAACCCACATGATCCTCACATACCCAGAAACCCACCTGATCCTCCTCTTCTTCTTCGTTTTGATCACAACCCACAAATTCATACCCACAAACCCACCTGATATCACATACCCACAAACCACCACAAATTCGTTTGTATATATATATATATAAAATCTGTATTACATATTCATGTGATCTTCTTCTTCGTTTTCTTCTTCCTCTTCCTTCTTTCTTCTTCTTCTTCTCCAGCCATCACTGCCGCAGAACACCGGCCACCGCTGCACTCCGCAGAACGCCGGCCACTGCTGCTTCTTTCTTCTTTCTTCTTCTTCCTCTTCCTTCTGTTGACTGTGTGCACGGCTGGGTTTGGAGGGGCACGCTGGTCATATGAAGGTTTCATTAAACCTTTTACCCGTAATTCAATTCAGATTACCACGTTCTCTCTTGCATTTGTATTACGGGACTACTGGTATTCCAATTACAACCGGTATTACAGATTACAGGGCTTGCAGGCATGGCCGAACAGGATTTTGGTTGGTAATGTAATGTGATTACTGATTACATTGCTGATTACAGGCAACCAAACGGACCCATAGAGGACTATTGTATGTATAGAAGATTGGAAGCTCAGCTTTAAGTCAAGAAGGGTAGGTGAGTCACTGGGCCTACAAGCAAGGACGTAGCAAGGATTTGAAGTTAGGGTGGGCGAAACTCTAAAAAAATGAAATTTAAGTTTTCATCTTTTAAAAGTAACATAAAAAGTATCTATTAAAACTAATAAATTATCTATATTTAATGCACAAAAGTACAAAAACACTAGTAAATGAAACATAAATCATCAAAAAATAATTCATATTAATAAAATATTCACTAATTGATTATAATTATCCCCTTCGAGTCTTCATTTTTTGAAAGTTTTTTTAATAATTCATCTTAATAAAATGCTTAAGACACTTAAAATGCACAAAAGCACATAATAATTCATATTAATAAAATATTCACTAATAAATTATCCATATTTAATGCACAAAAGCACAATTTTTTTTATATTTTTTTTCAAAATGTCAGGGCACCCTCGCCCTTTCCCGGCTACGACCCTGGAGGTTTGGCCACCTAAGTTTAGGCACATGGCATTGACCATTTATCATCTACTTACCAAACTAATTATGAGAAAAGCGTGGCTGTGGCCATTAATTATCTACCTAAACTCTATCATATTAGCTATAATAATAATTGTCTCCCTAACATAAATTTAAATAAATTTTTTTCCAAAAGAATAAAAATAAAACTTAAATAGTGTTGACCACCATCTTTTAATTCGTTCCATACACCGTACAATTAAATATTTAATTCATATTCTCTCTCTTCAGTAAATCATAATCTTAATCTTTATAAAATATAGTCATAATTTTCGCCAATTAGAAAATCTCCAAAATAATTTCAAGAAAATAGCTCAAGTGATTTATTGGACGAGCCGTCAATCGGATGTCTTGAAATCGAAATTTAGCAGCCTCTTGAAATTAATAAAGCTGCGAGTAAGCTATTTCTTGGGAAATTTTTTATGATCAACCTTTTTATCTGTGCGGTAAATGCATTTGTACCATCTTATTTTCGGTGAGAGGTAAAGGCATATCTACCAAACTTGTGAAATGTTTAGCATTTTTCAAACTTCATTAATTGAAAAAGTTGGTTAGCATTTTTCAAACTTCATTAATGGTGCATTGACAAACTGGTTAGCATTTTTCAAACTTCATTAATTGAATTCCGTATAATTATGGGTTTCCTGGAAAAAGTTGCACAAACCTTCAATGATCCCTGTCTGTTATGCTTAGCCTCTCGCCGAAAAGTTGATGAAACTTCGCTTCTCATGGACCACAAATTCATAAAATGAAACCTTCTTCTCATTTATGTACACAAATTAATTTCCACCAATTCTAATAAATTGATTATTGAATTTCAAAGAAATTCAAAAATCTGGCCATGAAATGCTTAGCATTTTTCAAACTTCATTAATTGAAAAAGTTGGTTAGCATTTTTCAAACTTCATTAACGGTGCATTGACAAACTGGTTAGCATTTTTCAAACTTCATTAATTGAATTCCGTATAATTATGGGTTTCTTGGAAAAAGTTGCACAAACCTTCAACGATCCCTGTCTGTTATCTTTAGCCTCTCGCCGAAAAGTTGATGAAACTTCGCTTCTCATGGACCACAAATTCATAAAATGAAACCTTCTTCTCATTTATGTACACAAATTAATTTCCACCAATTCTAATAAATTGATTATTGAATTTCAAAGAAATTCAAAAATCTGGCCATGACTTTGCCTTGCATTATAGGAAGAGTGATTGTTATGCACAAGCATCAATCTTTGTTTCATTTATTAGTAAATGAAAGTGGTTTATTGTTTATTGGTATAAACAAGTTGGAAAATGCTACAAGTATCGTTATAAGAAAGATAGATGGTGAATTTCCAAATATATCTATGAGTAATTTTTTAAAACTTCCTTTATTTATTTATTTTTTTATAGCGATACTTATAGTGATTTGTTGTAGCGATGTATAGCCATCACTACAAGAAAAATTGGCTTTAGCAACCAACATTTAGTTAGGGCCAAAAAAGTCATTGCTAAATGTTCCTTTAGTAAGGATTATTCATTGGTCCTTACTAAAAGTTTAATAAATTTCAAAAAATCCTAATTGGTAATATCATTTAGTTAGGGTCATCCAATAATCCTTACTAAAAGTCATTTTTAGTAAGCATCATTAGGTGACCCTAACTAAATGTCATTTCTTAGCACTAAAAGTTGCCAAATTTTTTTTCACAAATTTTTATTTTTTTTAAAAGCTAATTAACTAAAAATACATTTAAAATATTATTAAATTCTAATTAACTAAAACTACTTTGTAAATAAAGTATTTATTAAATAAAATATTCAATAATATATTAAAATAAATTAACAATACACATGGCCCGAGGGTTAAATAATGTGCAATATCGGTGAGAACAGGCCATTGTTTTGGTTAAACACCAAGCATGAGAACAGGCCATGTGTTTTGCTAAATAAATATTAGTGAGGAGAAGACTCAACTTGACCGGGCTTAAAAATTTGACTGGAGTGCACTTGCTTGGTTAAACACCAAGAGCATGAGAACAGGCCATTTTCCTCACTCACCAAACCTATCTCTCACTCTTCCCTAATTCTCACCGATCCTCTCTTTCACAGTCTCACTCTTCTCTCACGATGCTCCGATCATCTCATCGCCATTCCTCTCTCTCTCTCTCACCGATCATCTCATCGCCGATCACTCTTCCCTAATTCTCACCGATCTCCTCTCAAATTCTCTTTGCGCTGACTCTCTCACACTCTTCTCTGTGCTTCCTACTGCCGCAAGATCTGATACTGCCGCCGACAAGAAGTAACGCCGGCAAGAGCTGTAATAGCTTCTAGAACTGCTGCCGACAAGAAGTAATGCCTGTAAGAGTTGTATTAAATTGAAAATATTTTGTGCTCTGTGAGTTTGATTGAATTTCTTTGCCCTGTTTTTCCCTATCTTATTTCCATACTGAACACTTTATTATCAGTATTGGATTGATCATGATTCCTTATATGTAGATGGATTTCATAGCATCAATAGGATTAAAATGAAAGTGTTATGGATTCTATTCTATTCTGATTTGAATTTCTTTTCCTTTTTCTTTTTTTTTTCTTTGTGGATTTTCCTAATTGATGATTGAATTGAAACATTTTATTATAAATTTTGTTTATTGTTAATCCTATTTGAATCTTTGACTATCTTGAAATTTATTGAATATTGAACTTCATTAATGTTACCTGCAACCTGTTCGTTGAAAATCCCCAATGATTTTTTTTTTTTGTTTGTGTCCAATGTTATAAAAAAATCTTTAACAATATCTGTTGGTAACAATATCTGTTATTTGGAGATCTGTTTTTGTTCAATAATAATTATGGATATCTCTATGGATGATTCTCTATCTCTATTTTCAAAATTATGGATGATTCTCCTAGCAGAAAGGGATTCTTTCATGAGCTCTGACATTGTGTTTCTGTTTTCCGTCAAGGAGATTTGGGAGGTTGTTCGTGAAATGTATTCGATGGAGAAGAATGTCTCTCGTGTTTATGATGTCTACCAAAACTTGTTTCAACTATAGCAAACTGATAAGACTATCGGGGAGTTTTAAAGTATATTTAAATGGTTGTTGGATGATTTGAATCAGTGTCATCCTTTCATTAATTATGTTGACACTCTTAAGAAACAATGTGAGGAGTTGTATGTTTATAATTTTATCCCTGGATCCTAGTCTAGTCTATCAAAGCTCAAATTTTGGCTGGAGATGGCAGTATTCCTTCCTTAAGCAGTGTGTATACTCAAGTTCTTCGTATTACAACTAGATCCGATCCTCCTTGTCCTCTAAGTCTTCCCTTATGGATAATTTTGCTCTCATGCTCTCTATCGGAGAATCAGGTGCTTTTTGTGGTCAAAGAAATTTTACAGGCAGTGATTCAGTGGTTGTGGTGCCATTGGAGGTCGTGCCTAGTAGTCAAATTTTTTGAGGTCATGGCTTTGGCAGTCAAAATTCTGATTTTGATACTAATAGAGGTCGTGGAAGCTTTTGCAGTCATGGTTTTAGTAGAAGCTGTAAATAGATGTTTGTAAGTGAGGAGTACAATGCATTAGTTCAACAACACCACCACCTGTCTCTATCCGATAAGGCTGCCTTTGCTCATTCAAGTAACATAGCATGTCTTTTCTCCTTCCCTTCTACCCCATCATTAATTAACTCTGGGGCTTCTCCCCATATGACTGCAGGTACCTCTACCTTATTTTCAACTTTAAATTCTCAATCTCTTAAATCTTTTGTTGTCCTTGCTGATGGTCATTCTTGTAATATAGTTGATAGTGGTAAAGTTCAGCCAATTTCATCCCATAGTTTATCTTCTATTCATTATATTCATAAATTGCCACTTTTTATCCTTTGCATTGTGTCTTTTAGGATCTCAAGTCAAAGAGGATGATTGCAAATTTTCTTTTTGTGAAACTCATTCTCATGATCTTATACTATTATATAATTGTTCTGTCACTTTCTATCTATCCTTCACATTGTGTCTTTTAGGATCCTGAGTTGAAGAGGATGATTGCAAGTTCTTTTATGAAACTCATTCACGTGTATAGAGAGAATGTACATGTAGATTTATTATGGCTGGGGATAATGAAGACATACACCCTTTGGACATGCCATGGGGAGGATATTTATGGAAATGAAATTATCAGAGATGAGTCTGATGAGGGTGATGATATGCGAGGAATGTTAGAAGATGCATTTGGAATGTCCAATTTTAATTGTAGAGAGGATAGTGAACCGAACGAATGTGATCCAAATTGTGGAGAGAACAGTGATCCAAGCAAGTGCACTCCAGATGAGCCAAATGGGGAGGCACAAAAATTTTATGAACTGTTAAAGGATGCTGAGATTGAAATATACCCTGGCTGCACTAAATTTTCAAAATTATCTTTCATTGTAAGATTACTACACTTAAAGTCTCTTAATGGATGGAGTAATAAATCATTCGATATGCTGCTTGAATTCATTAAAGAGTTACTTCCTGAGGGTGAAAAGGTGCCTAAGAACCACTATGAATCAAAAAAGATTATTCGAGAGCTCGGTCTTGATTACGAAAAGATAGATGCATGCCCAAATGACTGCATGCTATACTGGAAGGAGCATGAGAACGAGGATAAATGTGTTATATGTGGCAAGTCTAGGTGGAAATCGATTGAATGTCAGGCTACTGATGTGGCTTCCAAATTTTCTTGGATTTTACATTACTAATTTTTTTTAAATGTTTTTATGCAGTCTAAATTTGATAAATGGTCTGCTAATCAATATTCTACCTCTGTTAGTGCCGAAGAATTTTTCATGCAGACTATGGGTCAGGAGCGGCATGGCCGTGTACGTGGCTATGGGCTAGGTCCAACACCATCATCAATCTTTGCCTCTTCTTTTAGACAAGCAACTAGTGGTACTTATTCCCAAGTCTGCAATCGACTTACTGTGAGACCCCAAAATTTTGAATAGTAAATTTTCTAATGGTAAATTTTCAATAGTAAATTTTCTTAATTATTATTATTTTATTTTATTTATTGCACACTTGGCATTTTGCCATTGGGCAATGAAATGTGCCATGTGGTCATCAATTAAGAAGGGTGCATGAGAATTTATGTACACCCTTGGGTGACATCTAAAATGTGAATGGTGGGTATATATGAATGGTAAATATGAAAGAATGGTGGATGATCACCATAGTAAATTTTATGATTTGAAAATAATATATATATATATATATATATA
>JAESVK010022351.1:0-12811 GCA_017140935.1 Hamamelis virginiana | reverse complement strand
CTATCAATGGCAATGAGAAAAAAAAAAGGGGTGAATATTAAGAAGTCTCTCAAATCTCTCAAGTATATCGAGAGATCCACAATGAAAATATTTTGTCGAAAAATACAAAACTGCCCCAAACATAGTGAAAACACTAACCACAGTGAAAATACCTAACATTTTGAATGTGTTTTCAATGTCCTTTTTACTTTATTTTTTTTTAGTTTTCAATGCATTTTGAGTGTTTTCACTGTCCGTTTTCTAGTGTTGTCACTGTCTTTCCTGCAATAATGCTCTTTCTTTCTTAATAAAATCTCATTTTGCAATATTTTCTAAGGAAAAAATATATATTACTAAAACCGTATACCAAGTTACCAACAGTTTTTGCTGGATGTTGAAAAAAAAAAAAAAGAACAACAACAACAACAACATTGCTTACTGGACCCACTAGTGTGAAACAATGACAATTGCCATGAAGCTCTGCCAATGGAAAGGTTCATAGCTTTTGTTTTGACTTCATTAAGAAAGTAGAAAGATTCACATGGTTGCTTGTCTCAAACAAGTTACTTTGATTTTTCGATTTTTCGATTTTTCAGTCTCTTGCAATGCTAATGGTGAACACTCTTTCTCTTTTTTGCTGAATTTTGATTTATGTTTCACCTAAATTTGCACCAAATTAAAAGTGTTATGGATTGTGTGAGCTCAATCTTGAACGCTACAACCTGCTTATGGGATCGGTCCTCCAAGTATAGAGTCTACATTCGTGATCTGGAACAAAATTTGGAGTCCTTGAGGTGTGCGATGACACGCCTCAAGGCCATAAGTGAATTCAAAAATTTGGAGTCTACATTCGTGATCTGACCACATCTCTGGTGGTAATCAACGCAGTTCAACTCCAACAGCTCCTTCTCCATCTCTAGCGTTTTGGCTGTGTAGGATGCTCTGTCTCATTCGCTCTCTTCATTGTTCTCTCTCATTTCTATCTCTTCGGTGGACCTTGCGGGATCACGAGCATATGCAATCATCGGGCCAATACGTAGTGGGGGTTCATCTTCCAGCGATGCTCCGATCCAGATCCGGCGATATGATGCTGCGATCCAGATCTGACGATGCTAACTCATATCACACTTCCGATCTCTGCACAGCTTCAGAACCATGATCAGTTTTCTCTCCTCCCTTTCTCTTCTCTCTCTTGAATATGCAATTGTGATATATTTGTTAGAAGTATACCCTAAAACCAATCCTAAAGGGTATATTAAGTTTCATATTATCAATATATAGAAGGTATAACTTATCTAATATGTTCTAACATATATGATAAGGTCCATGAATAAATGATAAGAGAAATATGCATCTCAAGGTGTTGAGATAGAGAGACTAATATTTCTCATATACATCTATTCTAAAAGAGTTTCTACTCAAAGGTTTATTAAAGTGGATATTTAATTAACCGTATGAAGAGTAGCACAGATTTAAACCAACTCATATGGAGGATAGGTAGTCTTTCCTATCAGTGTAGTGACACTTAGGTTAATCTGTGGGTGCATATTAGAGAATATGTACACTGAACATGATCTACAAAGAGTATTCCTATGGTAGTTCTGTCAAAGGAATATTCTAGTGTTATGTCCATTTATTTGGTAGTCCTTAGACCTGAGACACCATAGCTGTCTTATGCATAGGTTGCTAGAGTTTGATAGTATCTTGTACAGCCTTATCCATAAGGTTGTAATCGGTGCTCATTGGCTTTAGTGAGTTATGCATGAAGATGGATGAGTGTGCAATAAGGGATCATCACTCTCAGTTATATGAGAGAGAATGTCAGGATAAGTTCACAAAGATAATTCTCAAAGGGAACCTCTGGCCAGAGTGATAGGTAAACAGTGAAAAGAGTTTCATTGCGTTTGCCTTATTGAGATTATATTTTGTGGGACAGATATCAAGTTGTTAAGATAGGGTTTGACTAAAACCATACCTATTATCTTGACTGTGACATTAGGGGATGAAGGATTAAATAACATGAAGGGTTCACATAGTTCTGCTATTCACCTAAACCTAGGGTATGTCATGATATGTTGCTAGATGTCACTCATGACCAGTGAAAGCCTATTGATAAAGTGTTATCAATGAGGGCGAAATTGGAATCGTTCCAATTGAACCTTAAAATAGAAAGTTTCTATTTTTGGGAGACATAGAGATGTCCCTGTCACTGCTAGGTTAGGGTGAACCCAAAGGGTCACACACAATAGAGAGTAAGTGAGTTCCTTAAACTTGTGGGAGGGGAATCCTATATTTGAGTTATGTTTGACTTTAATTATTAAAGGTTAATTAATTAAAAGTCAATCTTAACCAAGAATAGGATTACTCTATTCAAGGATGTTTGGTCATGCTAGCACTAGTAACCAAACACCCCAAAAGAGGAGAAAGTCTATTTATATGAGTGTTTTACACACTCTAGGGTTAAGCATACCCCTTGGCCGAAATTCCTCTCTCCTCTCCCTCTCCATTCTAGCTTGCTATAAAGTGTTGTGGAAGACTAGAGAGCTTAGGGAGTTTTATTCTCGTGTGGATACGCTTTGGAGGTTTCATCCGTTTGAAACTCGAAGGAAAGCTACATCGAAGAAAGCACAATCAAGTAAGGTTAATTTTGTTTGAATATTCATTCTTGATTGTTTGTGTTTTTAATATACATGTACCTGATGCTTGAATCGATTCTTGGAGGTTTTGTGAACATGGATTGTTTTAATGAAATGAAAAAGTTTTGTTTTACCTCTTCCGCTGCGAATCCATGTCTGTTGTTTTTCACAGAACCTTTCAATATTTTGGCTAAATATAAAATATGCTTGAGATTACCCAAATTATAATAAAAGGGCAAAAATGTCATTAAAAATATCTATACCTGAAACGAAATGTTTAATGTCCTTAATGGTATATTACAGTCCTTAATAGTATACCATTAGAAAGTGAGGGACAATTAGATAATTTTCCCTAAAAATAAAGTGGACATACTCATATAGTCAAAGTTGGTGAAAACAAACAACATTAAACTTTAATAAATGCATCAAATTGTTAATCTCACATTCAAATTAGTTAGCTAAGATCAAACGATCAGGATCATCTAATCAAAATAAATTTTATACAATTATAATTTTTGGATTTGCACTAGGATTCTTGATATATGCTTAATATGCTTTTATTCATTGTTTTTGTTGGTGTTGTTTATCCAAACTCTAATTTTTATAGAGACAATAAATAAAGAATAGATCATTTTAAAAAGTTTAATAGTGAGACAAAATAATAAAATACAAATTAATGGATATGGACGTTTTAATGGTTAACAATTAAAATTAACTTAATTTAGTTTATGGGTGCTCCAAAAACTCTTTAGATTAACTCTAAAAATTTATTTTGCTTCCAAATCTCAACAAATTTATGGAGGTGTACCCACAATTTTAATGTTTAGAGTATCATTAAAATTAACTTTAGTACAGGTTATGGGTGCTCCATAAACTATTTTGATTAAAAATTTAGTTTCATTTATTTTGATTAATTCTAAGATTTTACCATTCATAAATCTCATATTATTCGATTTATTTTCCAAGAATTATTTTGATTAACTTTGCATGAGGCATTTGTTTTTAAAAATTATTTGGATTAGCTTTAATTTTAAGGGGTTACAAATTTATGGGTGCTCTTCTTTACCGCTCTTTTACAAAGAATTTGACCAACCTAGCTAACGTTTAGTGTCATTTAGTTTTTTTAAAAAATTAATCCATAGTTGGTTAAAAAATTATGTTTATGTATTATTTTCTATATAAAACTACATAAATAAATAAAAGAAGTTCGTTAAATAATGATAAAATTAAAATTGATTAAAAAATTAATCCATAGTTGGTTAAAAAATTAGCTTATCTACATGCATGTTCAAATAATACAATCCACGAATAATATTTATAGATTAATTTCGCCTTATCTTTGTTCCCATGTCCATATGCCAAGTTGCATGTGATGAGAATCTCCATCACACCTTAATATTACTAGAAAGAAAATCCAAGAATTGAAATACTGGCATTGATGTGAAAAAATGTCAATTTCTTGATTGAATTATACATGGCACTAAGGAGGAGAGAGAGAAAGAAAATGTGGAGAGAGAATTATCAATAAATCAGAGGCCTGTTATGCCAAATAACCTTGCCTGTCCGTGATATGTACTTAAGAAAGATGAGACAAATATAACATGTTTCTTTGTTGTAGATGGCAAATCAAAATGCCCGAGTGCAGTGGTAATATTTGAAAGAAACTAATGATGAATATTTCTATAACTTACAGATCATTGTTAGTCACAAGCAATAATCATGGCCTATGAATTACAGACATGGAAACGGGAGGTGATAGAATGAATTCTTAAAATTTAGGATATAATACGATAGTAAATTTTTGCAGAAAAAAGATAATTTTTTAAAACTCAAATTTAATGTGAATAATGTAATTAAGATGAAATATTTAAGGTCACTAAAAATTTGTGATTGAAAAAAAAATTAAAAATCTAAACTAAAATTTTCATTTTACATATATATATTTTGAAAAAAGTACTAAAAATATTAGCAAAACTATATTTATTTTTGTATTGAAAATAAGAAGTAGAAAGCAATTTATTTTCATGCATGTCATGTCTGCCAAAAATCGCAATGATCCAACGGTCGATTTTCAAAATACAGATTGTTAAACGACTGTGACAGTATTCAACAGTAGATACTGTTAAAGTGTTTCATAGACTGTAGTTTAAAAATCGATTGTTGTATTATTACAATTTTTTACAGATATAATATAAATAAGGAGAAGTCGGCTATTTTCTTTGCAAAGCTGCTGAATATGAGAAGAATGAGAGAGCTGTTATCAGAAACGGGGTTTGTGGAAAGAAGTTTTCCATTTACATATTTAGGGGTTCCTATTGTAGATGGTAAATTAAAGGTGAGTCATTTGGATCCTTTATTACAATGTATCAGTAAGAAGATAGAAGGCTCGAAGGGAAAGTTGCTATCACAAGGAGGAATGCTTATTTTGTTGAGACATGCATGTTCTTTCAAGCATGCCTTTACATTTGCTCTCGGTACTTCATTTTCCAAAGATTGTGTTGAGGAAGTTACAATGTATGTTTGCTAATTTTTTCTGGGGATTTCAAGATGGGAGAGGTAAAAGAAAGTGGAGGGCTTGGAAGAAGTTATGTGCACCTGTGGAGGAGGATAGAATAGGGGTGAGGGATGTTTTGGAGGTTCGGAGATCTTTATTCATGAAGTTTGGTTGGAATTTGTTAACCCAAAATTCTCTATGGGCCAGGTTTTTTAGGGCGCAATACATTAAATCGGGTCATGTGGTTTTAAATGTTGAGAACAGTTCTGGATCTGTGTTTTGGAATAGTATTGTGGCATGTCTTCTTGAAATTTTACAGAACTCAAGGTGAAAGGTTAGAGAAGGTGATGTGTCCCTATGGTATGACAGTTTTCTTAGCTCAGGACCTTTGATTAATGATTTTCCTCGTGGGAAGCATTCTAATATTCGAGTTAAAAGCTGTTCTTGAATAGTTCCCAACTTCCTAGTTCAATAAGGGGATTGTATAGACTTGATAAAATGGATATGGCATATGTTCGGTTTTAATGTTTTAATGTTTTGATCGGTTCTATTGGGTGGGATTGTATATTTTAGTTAGTTAGTTTTGGTGGTTTTTTTTTTTTTTTTTTTTTCTATTTTGTTTTATTGGTTATTTTTTGGGTTGGTTTTGTTATCATGGTATTCCTCCGCCCTAATAAGTGAGGGTTCTTAATAAACTTGGGGAGGGGTCACTCTGGACTGTGACCCTAACTCTTTATTAAAAAAAAAAAAAAAAAGACAATTATCTAATCCAATGGGAAATTTTTCAAAATTTCTACATATCATGTGGCTCTCAGTAGGGGTGGGCTAACGGTAAGATCCTATCTTATCTGATCATAATTCTATAACATAACATCATATACATCATTTAAAATACATGTTGTCGTTTTTGGAAACCTTAGTTGAGTTTGTTCATGAAAAAGATAAGGAAAAAAAAATTAAAAAGAAAAAAAAAGAAGAAGAGGTGAAGAGATCGCTAAAACAACGAGCACTATACAGGCTAAAACAATCACCCCATATGTGGTTCGGTCGTTTTAGCCTGGCTATGAAAAAGTATGGGTTTCAACAAGTAACTCAGATCATACTTTGTTCTTGAAACACCAACTGGGAAAAGTAATTGCACTTATAATCTATGTAGTCGACATGATTATTACAGGACATGATGTGGAAGAGATCGCTAGACTTCAAGAACGGTTGGCAACCGAGTTTGAAATAAAGAACCTTGGAGGACTTAAGTATATTTTGGGAATTGAAGTGGCAAGATCAAAACAGGTATATTTCTCTCTCAAAGGAAATATGTACTAGACCTACTGTCAGAAGTTGGGCTATTGGACTGTAAGCCCGTAGATACTCCAATCATTCAGAATCACAAACTCAGAGAGCATACTGATCAAGTGCCAACAAACAAAGAAAAATATCAAAAGCTAGTCGGTAAGCTAATTTACTTATCCCATACTCGCCCAGACATTGCCTACGCTGTAAGCATATATATATTGTGAGTCAGTTTATGCACTGTCCGAATGAAGATCACATGGATGCAGTAGTACGGATTCTTCGCTATTTAAAGTCCTCTCCTGGAAAAGGGCTGATGCATGTTCTCCAAGGATAACCATTGTAATATTTAAGGATACACGGATGCAGATTGGGCGGGAAGTGTTGATGATAGGAAGTCTACATCAGGCTATTTTACTTTTGTAGGAGATAATTTAGTCACATGGAGGAGCAAGAAGCAAAAGGTGGTATCATTATCAAGTGTTGAGACTGAGTTCAGAGGAATGGCCAAAAGTCTTCGTGAGCTTCTTTGGCTCAGTTTAAATGAAATTGGCATGGCTCCTAGATCAAAGATGAATCTGTTTTGTGACGTACAATATATAAAGTTGCCATTGATATTGCACATAACCGAGTCCAACATGACCGTACTAAACACGTCGAAGTGGACCGACATTTCATCAAACAAAATCTAGAAGATAAGATAATTCGTTTTCCATTTGTGAAATCTGAAGACCAACTAGCGAACATTCTCACAAAGGCTGTTTCGAGCAAAGTTTTCTACAACACACTTGACAAGTTGGGCATTAGAGATATCTATATGCACCAACTTGAGGGGGAGTGTTGGCGTGAGTTGCCAATATTTGGTTACTAATTAGAGCAATTATAGGAGGATCAGATTGTTATTTAAATCCCTTCTTTCAAGGGATTGTTATCCTTAGATAGTTGTAGCCGTTTCCTTATTTATCTCCTCTGTAAAGCTATCTAAATGTACTAGCTAGTTACTGTGAATAATATACAAGAAAGGATTCTACCATTTATCATAGACGAATATGAATATGAACTGCATTTAATGTAGGCTAAAATGGGAAGACAATTAATGGAATCTTTACATAAATGACATAAACAGGTTTGTCTATTTTTATGATTCAATTCTCAAGAAAACCAATTTCTGCTCAGCAGTGAAAAACAATAGGAATATGTATTGCCCCTGCAAATAATGTCATAATTCTAGTAAATCACTCATACAACTACACCATTGACATACATATATTAGCACTTATAAGAAAAGATATTCATAAACTATTTCAATTATAATAGTTTTTTACCATGACTTTTCTCTCCAATGCAGTCATCTATCTGCACTTGGGGTCAAATGGCAACTGTAATTAACTTGTATTGTACTTGACGGGTTGATGCCAAACTTCAAGGAACAGTTAGAAAATATCCTGTTTTTAAAAAAAGAACATAAGAACAATCATTTTGAGTGATGATTCTCACTCATCAGCATCACTCATCGGAAAACAGCGTATGGTCCTGGTTGTTGGGCCATTTTTGAAACAAAAATGCAAGTCCAAAACAGAAGAGGCCTATGGAGATGCAGATTTTTTTTGTCTCTTCCACTCTTATCCTATGTTAATTTTCAAATTTTAAATTTGTGGTGTTGTACTTAGAAGTGTCTGGTATGGTTTCATTCCAATCTGGAGCTTGTTAATCCTACTGGTGTAGGACAGCAGTCATTAAATATAGGGAGCATATGCTACACTCTACCATGTTTGGGAGGAACGTAATAAGGGGATGATTAAAAAGCCTAGTAGGATTAGGAAATTATTCTCATGTTCACATTCACATCATACTTTTTAGACCTTCCTATCTTCATCTTGACAATTAGCCATTCTTACATCTACTAATCCTCCTCCAGCTACTAACCCTCCAGGGTTCCCCTCAAATAGTCTATTCAAAATCCGTGACACCATCCCATTTGCCTAAAGCAATCTATGCTTGCCAGAGAATGGAATGTGCATTCAGGATATTGCAAATAAATTTATAAATAAATGCACACAAAAATAAAGGTTCCACTCAGATAAAAAAAAAATTAAAAAAAAAAGGCGCTTTATTAAAAACAACTCTAAAAAGTAAAGAAAAAAAATCTCTTTATTAATTTATAAGTTTAGAAGGAAATTGATGCAACAAAAAATTTAAAAGTATTTGATTCACTATGATAGGAGGACTTCACTACCTGTCTAATGTAAGTAGGATAAAGAATATGGGCAAATCATGATCTGATTGAGTGATTATTATTATTATTGTTGTTGTTATTAGGGCCTTCTTTTCTTATTTTTACTAGTTTTTAGGGTATTAAAGTCTAATTTGGGTCCTTATAGCTAGGATCAGAAGCTATAACATAATGTATGGTTAATTATAAATTTGAATTACTCACATCATCCACTATCATGTACCTCATTTTCCTTCATAATGATTGTCCCAGTCTATAAACTCCTAGGGTTTAAGTTATGGTAAGGAGTCGGATTATAACATGAATGCTGTCTTTTACAGTTATAATTTCGTTAGACCTTCTGTCATGGATAGGAGTTGGATCAATCTTATGCGATGGACTTCGGAGTATAGATCTGGACTCAATAACTTCCTCGACTATGCATTTGCAAATGCATCTACAAATGGGAAGATATGTTGTCCATGTAAAAGTTGTTGTAATAGAAATATGGGTGATCGAGACCTTGTGGAAGAGCACTTAACCATTAATGGAATGTCTCTTGGCTATACCCATATTAGATGGGCTTTCCACAGGGAAAAAGATCTTCCCAATGCTATGTTAGGAGATACGTCCCCTATAGAAGAGGATGGAGATGAAAATTTTGATGATACACAGGGGATGTTATACGAGGTATTTGGGTTCCCATCTCTTGAAGAAGGGACTGAGGAGCGCAATGATGTGCCAAATCTTGATGCAGCTAAATTTTACAATTTAGTAAAAGATGCCGACCAAGACTTATACCCCGGATGCAAGAAATACATTGTGCTTTCTTTCGTTGTTCGATTGTATCAAATAAATGTCTACATGGAGTTAGTGACAAGGGGTTTACTGCATTGCTCAATTTCTTAAAGGATGTTCCAAGAGATTAATGAAACAATGCCAAAATCATTCTATTACACTAAGAAATTGATACAGGAGCTAGGTCTTGGTACTCTAAGATTGATGCATGCCCTAATGACTACATGTTGTATCGGATAGATTCACTTAACAATACTGTGTGCTCCATATGCAATACTTCAAGGTGGAAAACCACTGACAATGGTGTGGACTCTAGATCTACTAAGGATAAGAAAACACCTGCTAAGGTTTTGCATCACTTCCCCTTAAAGCTAATGTTGCAGAGACTATTTATGTCTAATAAGACTGCTGGTTTGATGAGATGGCATGCAGATGATCGTACTAATGACGGGGTCTTGAGGCATCCAGCTCTAAGGCTTTGAAAACCCTAGACAAATGTTTCCCTGGGTTCAGTGCAGAGACCCGCAATGTCATACTAGGACTAGCTAGTGATGGCTTCAATCCGTTCGGTTTAATGTCCCTTTCCCATAGCACGTGGCCTGTGGTACTTATGCTATACAATTTGCCGCCATAGCTGTGCATGAAACAACCTAACTTTATCATGTCATTGCTGACTTCTGGTCCCATGGCACCTGGAAATGACATTGACGTGTATTTGCAACCATTGATTGATGAGTTGAAAGAGTTGTGGGTTGATGAGATTTGTACTTATGATGCTTCCCTTAAACAGAATTTCACAATGCGTGTAGCATTGCTTTGGACAATTAATGATTTCCCACTTTGGACAATTAATGATTTCCTTGCATATGCTAACTTGTCTGGGTGGAGAACTAAAGGGTATTTGGCTTGTCCTCACTGTAATGTGGATGTGGATGAAACATACTTATACTGAATTCATTCCAACCTTAAGTTTTTTAGGAAATATGAATTGGGTACGTATCTTAGTTCCATATAATTACCATATTTGAAATTTATTGTTGTTGTTGATGTTTGGGCAGTATAGTAGTTGGTGAAAATGTGTGTTCTTTCCATATGCTCTATTTTATTTAACCTATGTCTTGCTCTCTTTTACAGCCATTTTGCAAAAATTACTAAGGCTGCGTTTGGCAAAGCTACCACTTTCTGTTTTTTACTTAAAAAAGTAAAAAAATGGAAATTTTAGTAGCAAAGTACGTTTGGTAAATCCCTTTGCTTTTTTACTACATGAAAGTAACTACCTAAACTTTGAAAATTTGTGGAAGTAAAAAAAAGTTGCTTTCACTACTTTTTAAAGTAGAAAGCGGAAGTCATTTGATGACCGGCCCACTCTTCGAATCCCCGGATAGGCAAAAAAAAAAATTGAGACTCAGCCAGCACCCATTTCTCCACGATCCACTCTTTCTTCCTCCCTCTCCCTCTCTCTCTCTCTCTCTCTCTCTCTCTCACTACCCTACCAGCACCCATCTCGCCTCTGCGCCTCACAGGAGGGATCGCCGTCGTTAGCTTGTTCTGATTGGTTATCTCGCCAGCCTCTCAGCTTGCCGCAGTCCTCACCGAAGACGCAGGTTCTCTCTCTCTCTCTCTCATTTGTTCCGATTGGTTCAGATCGATTCAGATCTGTACACCAAGTTTGTGTAATCTGAAAAAAAAAATTGTACATCGAGTATTAGTTGTATAAAATTCTCTTTTACTTGTATTAAATCACATACACGTGCCCTTCATGTATTGGCTAAATAGTCATATAAATACTTGTAACAGAACAGAATATTATTTCAAGTAATAGAACAGAGTTATCTTTTCATTCGACTTCTTCCCGAGATTCATTTCTCTCCTTTCTCAATTTCTTGCTTTGTTCTTGATTGATCATGGAAGTATAGGTTTTATCATGGTATCAGAGCGTATTTCATTTGTAATCCCACACCTTCCGCGATCCTTCATCCTCTTTTTCCAGATTTTGATTTCTCCATAAATCTTGAGTTAGGGTTCCAATGTCAGAATCATATTCTCGTTCCAAGAATCCTTGTGATGATTCTTCTACTCCTTATTTTCTTCATCACGGAGAAAATCCAGGAGCTATACTCGTTACACAGCCTCTTACGGGAGAGAATTTTCACACTTGGAGGCGGTCCATGTCCATGGCAATTAGCGCGAAGAACAAAACTGCTTTTGTCAACGGCTGTCTTCGACGACCAGCAGACAGTGATCCTTCGTTGGCCGCTTGGATTCGTTGCAATGATATGGTAATTTCTTGGCTTGTTAATTCTCTTTCCCCTGAAATTTCATCCACGATATTATTTATGAACACTGCTGCCGATATATGGAAAGAATTGCATATGAGATTTGCTCAGAGTAATCGACCTAGGATTTTTCAATTAAGGAAAGATTTATCTGGTCTCACACAAGACAATCATTCGGTCAGTGTCTATTACTCTCAATTGAAGGGTTTTTGGGATGAACTATCCATTCTTAAGCCATTAGGGGTGTGTAACTGTAAACCGACATGTCTATGTACCGCTACCAAGACTTCTCTTGAGAATCAACAAGAGGAATACGTTCTTCAATTTCTAATGGGGCTAAGTGATAGCTATTCTCAATTTAGAGGACAAATTCTCTTAATGGAACCATTTCTTTCAATTAGTAAAGTCTTTTCTCTAGCTTTACAAGAAGAGAAGCAGCGAGGTGTCTCTCTGAGTGTTCCACATAGTCTCAATAGCTCCACTGCCTTATTTACTAAGGTCAGTTTTCCATCTTCCAAGGCTGGTGGTAAACCTTCTTTTACTCGAAAAGAAAAAGTGGTTTGCAGTCACTGTGGTTACAATGGCCACACTGTGGATAAGTGCTTCAAAATTCATGGCTATCCACCTAATTGGAAGTCTACCAAGGCCAAGACCTCTTCTGGGGCTGTGAATCAAGTTGGTTCTTCTGTTTTGGATATTGGTTCAGTTGATCCTGCACAGATTTCGGCTATACAGCAGCAATGTCAACAGTTGCTTAACTCTCTTCAATGCACCTCAGATTTTAAACCTGCAGTACATCAGTCCAATTTTATGCGATCCACAGCTACTCAGGCTGGTCTACTACCAACACCTATTTCAGATATAAAAAATTATGCTAATCTGTCAGGTAAAGTCTTTTCCCTTTCTTCTCCTCCCATTTGGATTATTGATAGTGGAGCCACTGACCATATGGTATGTTCTACTTCTTTTCTTACTTCTATTTCTTCAACAATCAACCATTCGGTAAAGCTTCCTAATGGAGCTATTGCACATGTAACTCATATTGGTACTGTGCATCTTTCAGATTCTTTAATTCTCAGAAATGTACTTTGTGTCCCTGTGTTTTCTTTTAATTTGATCTCAGTCC
>JAESVK010022328.1:0-13507 GCA_017140935.1 Hamamelis virginiana | reverse complement strand
GGATGAACCCAATGGGTCACACACACAAGGACATAAGTGAGGTTGTTAAACTTGTGAGAGGAATGCACTCTTATTAATATATGTTTGGCTTTAATTAATTAATGGTTAATTAATTAAGAGTCAAAAGGATATCTAATTCAAGAGTGTAAGTAACCAAAATAGGGTTAATGGTCATGCTATCACTAGTAACCAAACACCCTAAGAAGAGGAGAGGTCTATTTAAAGAGAGGGAACCCTAATTGTCAAAGAAGCTTGAACTCATCAAGAGCTCTCTCTCTCTAGGTGCCGCCCCTCTCTCTCTCTCCCTCTCCATGCTTGTTTTTCAAGTGTTGAAAATCAAGGAGGTTTTATAACTCTTGTGTTCGTGTGGACTCTCATTGGAGGCCGCCATACTTTTGGGGCTTGGAGTTTTTGCGAGGACGATCATCGAAGAGGACGAGTATTGCAAAGGAGCATCTACAAAAGGAACATGTAATCTTTATTTATTGTTTTTAATTAAAGTTTGATTCGTTTTATCGTTAGAGTTCGATTCTTAGATGAATACAATCGGAAAATTTTAAATCGTTACTTTCCGCTGCGTTCCCTAATCGTATTCTTTCATAAAAAAGGTGTAAATGACCTAATATGCAACCTAATATGATATACCAAAATAATCATGCATCAATGCTTAAAAACACCAATTTTAACATAAGGGAATGGATTTACCTTAGCTCATTCCCTCGACCACAATTCATATGATATTTCAAGCATTAAACATGAAAATGAATGATACAAACAAACCTAAACTTGTTCATATTAAACTTTTAATTTAGCATACTCAAAACAAATAAACTAGACTTGAATTCTTTTATGCAAAACTCATAAGTGCAGAAAATTATATGCTAACCTATATTCAACTAACTTTTACTCCTAACCTTTGAATACCCAACTTAGGTATCCATCCCTAGCATGGTATGAACATAGAAGAAGAATGAAAGAGAAGAAGAAGAAGAAGAAGATGAAGAAGACGAAGTATGCAAACTTAAAATAAACTCAATGATTAATTATACTAACCTTTTTTGCCTTCTTCTCTTTGCTCCTTGCTTCTTCTCTAACATTCAAAGACTTCAAAAAAATATGATTAAGGAGGCTAAAGGACTAGTGTAGTACCTTAAGCTTCTACTATTTAAGTTTGGCTCTCTAAATGCCTTATGAGTTGTTCTAAAACTGATTTCAGGGCTTTCTATTTATAGAGGGACTTGAATTTGATCAATGGCTGAGTTTGAATCTCTTAGGAATGATCCAAGGGCTCTAAACCAGCCTTCCAAGGTCTTCCAATTCATCCAAGAGTCCCCAAGGCCGAGCTAGCCACTTGGAAGCACCTGGAAGAGTCCTAGGCAGGTAAAACACTGAAAAATAACAGTTATTGGGCAAGAGCTCGGGTGACCATCCACTAGGGGACGGTTGGCCATCCCTCAAGGACGGTTGGCATTCCCCTAGGTGGACGGTCATCGAGCTTCTAGCCCAATTTTGCCCTATGTTGGGCCTATCTCAGTCCATTTCGACCCGGTTTCGGCTTTTTTCAGCTTTTCGGGCCTATTTCAAGTCCAAATTCGAAGATTGAAGCACCAAAACGATCGTGATTCGATTATCCATGTTTTGAGAAGTGTTTGAAGTGAAAATGCATTGATCAAAGTCAAATTTTTGGGGAAAAGTTAACTGATTAGCTGTTTAGGGCCTGCCGGGCCCAAATTAGGGTTTTGAAAATTCGTTAACTAATCGCTTTCAAAATCATTTCTTCTTCTCGAAACAAGTTTTAAAATATTTTAATAAAGTGTTTTGAAGCCTTTAAATACCTTAGTTTGATAAAAAGATTGAATCTCGGTCATTCCCGGTCGAGATCCTAATCTGAACTTAAAAGGGGTCTTTGGGCCTTAAGAGCCAAACATGAGCCAGGAGGCTCACCAGATCTTTCCACTGATCAAATTAACTACCAAACACACCCTAAATATCTATGCCAAAGTCTCGAGACCACTCGGGACAAGATCGACAGTCATTCAGAGCTTTTGTGATTCAAAGGACAACACTGCCCTTCAAATTACAAAAAGCCTTATTTTCTATCAAGCCTTGCTCAGAATGCCATGAAATTTAACAGGGATATTCCTAGACTCTCTAAAAACTAAATTCAAGATGAACCAACTCAATCTGACTTAAAAACCTACATGCGATAATGACCTCTATCTAACTGCTCACAAGGGTAAAACTGGCAACTTAGGGTTTTAACGCCCTATTTCACCTCAAATCACAGGCAACCATTAGTGACCATACTCTTGGTCAAAATTGGATGTCTACAGAAGGCCCTCGTTGATGTTCATGGCTTTGCCAGTGAATATCAATGAAAAAAAATGACATCCCATTTCTGCCACAAAAGAAGATGGATAATCAAACCAACTACTCAAAACACTGATCAAATCATCATCTTTGGAAGTCCTACACACACTTCCGATGATCTTGAGGGACCGCAGTCCTTTTGGAAGTCCTACACACACTTCTAATCATCTTATCTTAAGAAGAAATCTCACACATATTTCTAATTTATCATCTTTGGAAGTCCTACACACACTTCCGATGATCATAGGGGACTGCAGTCCTTTTGGTAGTCCTACACACACTTCCAATCATCTTATCTTAAGAGGAAATCTCACACATATTTCCAATTTATCATCTTTGGAAGTCCTACACACACTTCCGATGATCATAGGGGACTGCAGTCCTTTTGGAAGTCCTACACACACTTCCAATCATCTTATTTTAAGAGGAAATCTCACATATATTTCCAATTTATCATCTTTGGAAGTCTTACACACACTTCCGATGATCTTGAGGGACCGCAGTCCTTTTGAAAGTCCTACACACACTTCCGGTTATCTTATCTTAAGAGTTTACAACCTTTCTTGGAAGTCACACACACACTTCTAATAATCTTATCCTGGGAGACGGCAGTCTTCTTAGAAGTCCTACACACACTTCTAATTATCTTATCTTAAGAGGAAATCTCACACATATTTCCAATTTATCATCTTTGGAAGTCCTACACACACTTCCGATGATCTTAGGGGACCGCAGTCCTTTTTTGGAAGTCCTACACACACTTCCAATCATCTTATCTTAAGAGGAAATCTCACACATATTTCCAATTTATCAATCATCTTTAGAGTCCACGACTCTTTTTGGAAGTCACACACACACTTCCAATCTAATTTTCCACTATTTCTTTTGACAACTTCGAATTATCATCAACACATGCACTTTTCAACATCATCAATATCACTTAACATCACTCTCATACACATTTCATGCATATTTCCCACCATCTCATGCAATCCACACAATCTTATTGATTTGGACCTCTAAAGTGGGCCTTTCTTATTCACAAACCCTTCATGGGCTATCTTATCTCTTTAATCCCTTCATGGGCTTACATTATCATCCTTTCACTTGTATTTATAATCATTTCATGATTACAAACCTTGCTCATAAATCATCCATTTTCATATCTCATGATTTTTCAACCAAAAACTTATCATTTTATGTAAACTTTCCTATTCACAATCACCCAATTCTTATCTTTGCATGCACAAACCTTTCCCCATTTCTTATCCACACTTCAAATCATCTTCAATCTTAATCAAATGGATTTCCCCAAATCAAAAATTGAAAGAAAATTGGTCAAAACAGGTAACTTTCACTCCACTTTTTCGATCTCCAACAATCTCATTCTTCACTAATTTTACCCAAACTTTGGGTTTGCAGGCTTCGAGCCAGCCTTCACAGGAGCTCCATGGACCAAGAAGGGATCACGAGGAACGAGGAAATCATCCCGGCAGAGATGATTTTGAACTATTGGGCCCAAAAGAGGCCCGCTTCGGATCTTCTATGTAACCTTTATAAAATGTATGCACTAAGATCCTCTAATAACATGTGATTTATTCCTTACTGAGAATATAAATATGTTTCGATTGCCTTTTGGTTCAATTTTAACCCGAAAATAGGTCAAAACTGACGAGAATAGGGCGAAAAGTCAAATCGGGCATCGAAAGGTCGCAAAAAATCAAAAATTAGGCAAAATTTGGAACTAGGCTCGGGTGATCATCCACCCATGGACAGTTGGCCGTCCCTGGGGGGGATGGTCAGCGACCCTAGTTTATATTTTTTGACTATTTTGACGTTTTTTGAATTTTCGGGTGTCCTACTTCGATTCTAACTCGATTTTCTTGCCAAAAGGCTATAAAAACACATCCCTATGCTCACTTTCATCACACTAAACATAATGTAAGCTCTCAAGTTGATTCTCAACCTATTCGTAGCAAAGATGTGAGCGGAAGACAAGAAGGTGTTCGCGCGATTTGGCTTGACTTCGTGGTTCTCTCTCTTATGTAAAACTTGAAGACAAGCTTCTCAATTTTGTGATTCACTTTTGGGACCCCGAGCTTCATGTATTCCGCTTCAACTATGAGGAAGTATGCCCTTTATTTGAAGAATTCTGTGCCTTGATGGACATCTCTGCTAGTGGCCCTTTCATCTTTCCTACCATTCATCGAGGTTACTTCCAAACTTTCACTTCTCTCTTTGAACTTTCACCTAGGGAAGCCTCTTCATTTATTCATGAAAATTCTATTGATCTCCTCAAACTTGCTTCATCTTTCTTGAGGGAGGGGGAAAATCACTGGCTCTTCATAGGCCTACCTAGTATGCACTTGCCTTATGCATATTAGGTTGTTTCCTTGTTTCGAATGGGACACCTTCCATACCCATTGAAACATGTGAGCTCATTCTACCACTGTCGAAATTACATAACATCATCCCTTTTGTACTTGCCGAAACTCTGTATGGGCTCGACCACTTTCACTTATGTTCTTCTCTACACATTGAGGGTAGCCCCATTCTTCTATAGATGTGGTTAGTTGAGAGGCTCAAATTGATTACTCCTTTTGATGGGCCAAAATATTTTCCTCTCAGCTACTGTTCACGAAGGCTTATGTCTCTCGAGGGACGTTCGATTCAGGACATGATCATCTTCTTCACTTCTTTATCTTGGAGAGATATTCAGTGGCATGTGGCTATTTGGGACTGTGGCAAGGAATATGTGTTACACACTTCTGGGTGTTGTCAGGTGAAGCTCATGGGCTTAAGGCATACATCGTTCTACTGGGCTTCCTGCGTGCTTCGCCAAATGGGCCGTGCTCAAATAAACCTCCCCATCAAAGGACATGTTCATGGGATAGAGACAGCTACTCCTTTTTTGGTACCTTGGGCTGTGAAGAAATGGGCTTCGGGCTTGTCTATGACTCAGATAGGGGATGGTAACGGGTCTTTTAGACTTGATGAGGGGTATCGGGCTTGGCTTAAACAAGACTTGGGTTCAAAGGTGCAAGCTATGAAGGATAAGGCTCGAAGCCTTGTTTATGATTCACGGGTTGCAACTCAGTTAGCAGATTCATCACTCCCATCAGATGTGTCGTGAGTTAGGACAGCAAAGAAAAAGAAGAGGAATGAAGATGAAGCCCAAGCCCGCAGAGCGAAGAGGACTTAGAGTAGACTAGAGATTTTTTTTTTTTAGAATGGATGTAAGAACTTTAAGAAATAAGAATTATGGACACATATGGCATGTAATAGATCTTTCAAAATGTTTCTTCCCTTTATGGATGAATAAATATTAATTTTATTAAAATCTCAACGAATATCCCTTAATAATTACAAATGAACCAAACTCTTGATGTTTTTACAAGAAATAGACCGCACCCAAAGTAACTTTATGGGTTGCCTACGTATCCCAGTCCTTAATGCATTCTCTTGTCATTTTTCTTTAACTCTTTGTGATATTTGGGGAATCAGGTCTTTGTAGTTCATATATCAAGTTGAAGAAGTCTATTAATTTTTTTTTGAATGCCCTAACTTTGCCTAAGCAGCCCTTTTAGGTTTTCTACCTAGCGGGCTTTTTTTTTTTATATGTGGTAATTCTTCAATTGATCCAAATTGGTAGGTTGAGAGAATTCATTCCCGCCAATGTCTGAAATCTTCACTGCTCCGCCTGACAGTAACTTTTTGATGATATAAGGGCCTACCCATGTTGGCTTGAACTTTTCTCGCAAGTCATGTAGGTGCTCGAATTTCTTTTAGTACCAAATCCCCTTTCTTCAAACCTCGGTTCTTTACTTTCTTGCCAAATGCCTTGGTTATTCTTCTTTGATACCATTGAATGTGGTAAAGCGCTCTCAATCGCCTTTCATCCAGTAAGGCTAACTCTTTATACCGGTTCTTTACCTATTCTATTTCTGTCAGCAGACTCTCCATAGCAATCCTTAGTGATGGGACCTCTAATTCTATGGGTAATACCGCTTCCATTCCATACACAAGTGAAAAGGGGGTAGCCCTGCTTGCGCGTATAAAATGCAATTCAATCCCAAGCGTAGGATCTACTGTTGCAAGCATAATATTTCATGGAGTCCCATGGTTGTGTCCACAGAGATAAGCAGTCAGAGAGAAACTCAAAAATCTTTTCTAAAAGTTGTTTAGTGTAGATAAAAGAAAGAAAATTAATGGGTGGATTGAGATTTGTTTTTTTGTAAAATACACAAGGATTGTTTATAGTCTTACTGAAATATAGACAAACTGGAATTTAGAGTTCAACTCAATTATATCATTAGTATTTTATCATCACATTTTTTTACTCATCCCAGTTACACTGAAGAGTGATCTGGATGGAAAATTTTACAATAGAAACTTAACCAACTATTCAAGAAATAGGATATTCATGATAAACAACAATTTAATGCAAACATCACACACTTGGAACGCCATGATTGCTAAGAACTACCTGTGGCAAGAACTCCTGTCAACAGATGGTAAAAGCTGACAATTCCTTATGGATCATATATAAATTTTATGTTTATTATGAATATTCAAATCTGTCTAGTTAAGTTATTTGTGAGAATTAATACATCTGATATAAATCAAGTATCCCTCTTCATTCCAGTTGATAATTAGCTACTCATAATGATTGAAAGAACGTTGATAAAAGTAAAATAGCTTCAAAACATAATTTAAGCTAAGAAATATAAAATTAATTTCTATAAAATGGAATTAAACTGAACTGAGTACTTGTTACAGATTAAAACTAAATAATAGCACGATTACAAGATGAAATTAAAACTAAAACATGAACTAAGTAACTATCTAAGTTAAGAAGAAGAAAATATTAGAAAGAAGAAGAAAAACCTTTACAAAACCTTAATTATCTTCTATGTTAATGAAAAAATACATACCTATAGATCAGGGCAAAAAATGCTTATATACAAGACTAAGGAAATACAATTTTGCCCTTTAAAAAGTCAAAAACGCGAGATATTTTGGCTAAGGCGGCGCCCATTACCGATAATTAGGAATACAATTATCGGTAATGGCTCTTTTGACTCAGCTTTTCAAGCTGTAATTACCGATAATGGTAGTGCAACTATCGATAATGACTCTCTGCAGACTTTTGGATCATCGAATACTTCAATCCATTACCGATAATAGTGGATGAACATATCGATAATGGTCATGAACTGGGGACTGGGCTTGAACTGAAGTCACCTTATTATCGATAATGAGGTATGTGACTTATCGATAATGACTTCACTCAGCAAAACTGTGCAATGCTGCACCATTTCAATTACCGATATTTGTATAATGGCTATCGATAAGGGCTTCAAACTGAAAAACATAGGCTGCATCATCATTCCAATTACCGATAATTGGTCATGCGATTATCGATAAGTCTCGTCTGCTGGCAATGGAGGCTGGCTTTTTTTGAATCAACTACCGATAATTGAAGATAAAATTATCGATAATGACTAATGGCTGGTTTGGAAAGCTTAATTTGTTGCAGCTGAATGGGGAAACTACCGATAATTGCAAATACAATTATCGATAAGTGAGCTTTTCTGGCACTTGGACTTGATAAACAAGTCTCAACTTGCTTCAAAACCTTCCTTGCTTCTTTAAGCTCCTTTTAACTCAACGAAAATGCATTTATCCTGCAAGGACAAAAATAATGGCTTTAATATTAATTACTACTATTACAATACCAATGTACACAAAGAAATATCAAAACGAACCGCATTATAGCTTTAGAAACGACATGATTGCATAACAATCACACCCCCCAACTTGAGTAATGCTAGTCCTCTAGCATAATACTTCTTAATTAAAATAATAAACAATGAAACAAATCCAATGTAACAGATGCATGCCTTCATTCAAAATATCAAGTACAATAAACTTAACAATTCATAATCAAATTTTATCAATCTTGCTAAGCTTCAAAAAAAATGAACTTGAAAAATCTTCAACATGCTCTCGAAACTAGAATTGGTTGACTCTTTGATAAAGAAGAATCCAAACCTGAAAATTTCTCAATTGAAGAGTTACTAGAAAGAGGATTCTTCGTAACATGATACGCAATAGTCGAACCTTATTTGCGTAGGAGAATAAAACTGAAACGAAATTAGCTCCTATATGCATGCATATCAAAACTTGCAAATTCATATCACAAATAACATTATGATCACAAAGGAACAACCAACTATCATTAAAATCAAAATGGTCTTAAAAACTATGCAATTTACCATGGTATCAAAAAAACTGGATAACAAAAGATAAGGATAGACATATATGTGACTTAAGTTCTACCAAGCCATCCTCATTTCAACTACCTAAAGCATATAAACTAAAATAACTTAACCAATGAATCAATTGTTCAAGAAACATCATAAAAACTTCAGTCAAAAATATCAAAATAGTCTTTAGGCTCAACAGAAGGGTCAACAGCCTCGTCTCCTTCAACCACAGTCTCATCTCGGGTCTGTAGAACTTCGGATGCAGATGGCACATCAGCAGCAGGAGGGTCCACATGAACAGGAGGTGCAAACTCAGACATGTATTCTTCAGGAATAGGCGGCATAGGGTCAACTCCAAATTTTTCATAAAGTGATTGACTCCAAGCCTGCTGATTCATTTGAATCTCCCATTGAATCTCTTGCCGCCTCAAAATTCGTCCGATACTGCGCTGATTTTCCAGAATGTCCGCATGCATGGCAGTGAGCATCGCGTGCAAAGAAGGAGGAGGAATAATAAGCTTCGGCACTGAACTTGAAGATGCACCCCTTGCTCTCAATCCCTGAGATGCCTGTGTGGCTCTAGCAGCCTCCGCTTTAGCGCGCGGACCCAATGAGGATGCAGCTGGAGTAATCCCCCCTTCCCTATGTAAATAAGGCTCAGATGAAGTAATCTCTTGGTCAAGGCAAATCTGCGTGATCATTTGTGGGAATGGAATTGAGCGAGCAGATTTCGCTGATATGTAGTGGCAGATATAGTCAAAGATCCATGCTGCTACATCGATGGTGGCATCACCCATAAACTCAATCAGCAGATTCACTTCATCAATCTTTGAAGCACCTTCCGAACCTCGACAATAAAGATTACAATGAATAATCTTATTCATTGTAGCATACTCTGGATGCATAAAACCGATAGGGAAAGTACTCCCATCATCTTTGGGAGGAGTGGGATCACTGTAAACAATCTCCATTGCTGCCCTTCTGTTCTTCGGCTCATGGTTAGGATGAGGATACTCAATCTCAGCTGGCGTAGGACGCTCAATCTTGAGGAATTCTGCTATCCGATCTGGGGTAAGCTGAACAACCTTTTTGGAACTCATTTTTGCAGTTATTACTTCCTTCTTCTCCTCTTTCACTGCCACAGTATAAAAATTCCGATCTATGCCTTGCTTATACCCCTTCCATTTAACTAGCCACTGACCCAACTTCCTTCGATGGATAACACGAAGAACTCGGTCATTGGTATCAAAAGCCTTGGATTTCACAAAACGCTCAGGCTTGAACCCTTTTGATTTAATGAATTCCGCCCAAGTTTGCTTCTTTGGCTTTGGAGCACCTGTATGCCTTGTGGGCTTCTCTTTATATGAAGTGGGAACTGAGCTAAGAACTTTCCTAGGGTGCCCAGTAGGGCCAATCTCACCAATTTCAGGCTCGTCTTCAGATTCTTCTTCTTCCTCAACTGGAACAGATTTCTTTGGAATAAATTGATCATCAGAATCTGACTCCGATGAAGAATACTGAAGAACTGCCTTTCCCTTACCCTGCGGTGCTGGTTTGGATTTCTTTGTAGGTGGCTGTCGAACTAATTCACGAAGGGAAATGCCCTTCTCAGGCTCACGCGGTGGTTGCTTGCATTTCTGAACAGCCTTGGCTTTAGCTTTATGCGATTTCTTAGCCTCTTGATCAGCTTTCTTTTTAGCTTCTTCTTCGGCCTTGGCCTTAGCTTCTTGTTCCACCCGTTGCCTATCTTCCTCAGCTTGTTTTTCTTTGATGGCCGCTAAGAGTTCTTCAGTTTGTTTAACTCGTGCCATATGTCTGTCTCAAGGTATTCAAACAAGAACAAATATAAGTTAACGTTCAACAAAATTTTAGCATCATTTCCCCAGAAAAATAGAGATTTCCATATCACAGGGAGTTCCAAATCCATGCCCACACAATTAAACCAAACCCATATTCAAAAATCAAATTCAGAAATCCAAATGCACTTAAAGAACTTACCTTTCTTAGTTAGAGATAAATAAAATTGTTCCCTAAGCCTATTTTCTTCTTTTTAAGCCCTGGCAACCTCTCAAAACTCAAGCTTTCAAAAATGCAGAGATAACTTGATGTGGTTTGAAGGGAATGAAATGTGGGTTTAATAGGAATGGATTTCGGTTATGAGGACATGGAAGGGACGTGGTTTAATGGATGAGGATGAGAATTTGATAAGAGGAAGAGTGGAAGAGAAGGAGTCGCGCAAAGCTATGCGACTGTTGACTGGAATGGGAATGGCGGTATGGCACGGCTGTAAACTTGAACCGTCGAAGAAGAAGAAAAGGTGGACGTGGGTTGAGACGTGGTTCAACATGGAATGAGAAAAAGCAGGTAGAAACTTGTCTGGTAAGCCACGTACTTGAAATATTATGAATTAAAGAAAATAAAGTGGGGCGGTTACAGACGGGTTTCAAAATTTTACTCAATTACCGATAATTGCAGTTTCTAACTATCGGTAGTGGTAATGCTCTGCAAAAGAATATGAGATTCTATGCATTGATGATTATCGATAATAGAGAGATTGAATTATCGATAATTAAGGCCTTCAGGAAAATATTAAGTCAAAACTGAGATTCATCCTACCGATAATTAGAGATATAATTATCGATAATGGGCCTTTTTTTTTTTTTTTTAATTTGGGGAACAATTTGTTTATCAATAAGAAGATTGGAAGTACCTTTTCCCCAAAACTCTTCTGATTTGCTGATATCTTTACTTCCTGAATTTCTCTGCTCAAACAACACTGATATTCAATTTTTCTCAAAAAAAATCACACTCTGCTTAGTTCTTCAGAATCACGACTTCAACTGCATTACCATGATGCCCAGCTCATGCAGAACTTTGATAATCTTATGAACAACATAATCCTCACTTGAACAATCACACCAATACTGATAAAACAAGTTTACCTAGGCATCAAAAGAATCTGTCAATGAATCACACAGCTTCAAAGGGGTCCTAAGGGAAACTTTGACACGAAAGAATTTAAGTTCGAATGACTCCAAAGACGGCCTTTAATCATTTCCTAACTTAGTACAATTGTTCCAAAATGATCATAATGCATTCACATAAATTATTCAAATTTCGAGAAATATGCATATTAACTGATAGAAATTAGAACGCCATCAAACACTCAACTGAAAAAGGCACTCAGAGCCAAAAATGACTGGCTCAAATAATATTAAGATTCTCACTCTCTTGAGTAACAAAGTTGAATATTTAACAAGTTCATAAGTGTACATATGCAGGATCAAAGATTCAAATTTGAATTAAATCAAGCATACTACAAAACTTGTATATTTTGACAATAAATGGTATGCAATAATTACAAAAGCTTGCAAATATACCATAATATGCACACAAAAAGCGATATTGCAAAAAATTTTAAATGGGTCCAAAATTAGCACCAAAAGTGCTCTCCCCCCAACTTGCGATCAACAATGTCCTCAATGTTGAAAGGAAAGCCAAGAAGGAAAACTATTGAAACTAAAATTATTTACATCTAACTGGAAAAAAAGAAAAGAAAACACTATCAAAACATATATACACAAAACCCATATGTAAGTAGCGCACACTACTTACCCACCGGATCCTGGTAAACAGGATCAACCAGAAGTTCTTCAGTTACCTCAGACGAGAAAGTTTCGAGAAAAGGTTTAAGTTGTTGACCATTAACCTTGAAAACATTACCTGACTGAGGGTTAAGAATATCAACTGCTCCATGCGGATAGACTAGCTGAACAATAAAAGGTCCTGTCTATCTTGACCTTAACTTGCCTGGAAATAAATGGAGTCGAGAATTGTACAATAGAACTTTCTGTTGGGGTTCAAAATGTTTTCTCATAATATTTTTATCATGGAAGGCCTTGAGTTTCTCCTTATATAACCTCGAACTCTAATAGGAATCTCTTTTGATTTCCTCAAACTCATTGATTTGTAACTTTTTCTGTGCTCGCCAGCTTGGTTCAAATTATAATTCAAATTTTTAATAGCCCAATATGCCTTATGTTCCATTTCAACTGGTAAATGACAAGCTTTGCCATATACGAGACGATAGGGAGACATTCCCAAAACCGTTTTGAAAGCAGTTCGATAAGCCCATAAGGCATCAGTGAGCCTTTGTGACCAATCTTTACGGTTGGGATTCACAGTTTTTTCCAAAATATTTTTAATCTCCCTATTGAAAGGTTCTGTGAAAACCACAGACATGGATTCGCAGCGGAAGAGGTAAAACAAAACTTTTTCATTTTACAAAAACAATCCATGTTCACAAAACCTCCAAGAAACGATTCAAGCATCGGGTACATGTGTATTAAAAAACCATACATAATCAAGAATGAATATTCAAACAAAAATAACCTTACTTGATTGTGCTTTCTTCGATGTAGAGATCCTTCGAGTTTCAAACGGATGAAACCTCCAAAGCGTATCCACACGAGAGCAAAACTCCTTAAGCTTTCTAGTCTTCCACAACACTTTGTAGCAAGCTAGAATGGAGAGGGAGAGGAGAGAGAATTTTCGGCCACTAGGGTTCTCTTAACCCTAGAGTGTGTTAAACACTGATATATATAAACTTTCTCCTCTTTAGGGGTGTTTGGTTACTAGTGCTAGCATGACCAAACATCCTTGAATAGAGTAATCCTATTCTCGGTTAATTTTGATTTTTAATTAATTAACCTTTAATAATTAAAATCAAACTTAACCCAAAGACAGGATTCCCCTCTCACAAGTTTAAGGAACTCACTTACTCTCTATTGTGTGTGACCCTTTGGGTTCACCCTAACCTAACAGTGACAGGGACATCTCTATGTCTCCCAAAAATAGAAACTTTCTAT
>JAESVK010022322.1:0-14323 GCA_017140935.1 Hamamelis virginiana | reverse complement strand
GTAAAATTTGTGCGGTCACCCCATTTTGGGGGTGACCGCACAAATTTTACAGTCAGGCCGGCCTGACTGTAACATTTCTGTATATATATATATATATATACATCAAATTTATTATTGTTGAAAAATCGGAAAACTAAAAAAAAAAAAATTGGGACTAAAATTTTGCAAAAAGTAAATCCTTTTTTTTTTTTTCTTATGAGATTACTTTAGATACATGTATATATTTTTATGAGATTATGTCTAACCTTATAATAATAATTAAAAAAAAAAACCCACATATATCTCTCTTGTTATATGATATATACATCTAAAAAGGATAAATAAAATTTTCAAATTTATTTGTATCATTTATTTATGATGGTGTTCTGACTCACTAAAACAAATAAATATATCTATTTTTTTTAATCTTGATTTACATGTCTAGCATAAAAGAGATACACATATCCCTTTTTCATTCCGGGTACTTATTAAATAGATATATGTTTATGTTTTTATCGTGTTCTGATTATACTAAAAAGATATATGCATCTATCTTTTAATGAAAAATTACAATTTGACCCCTCAGCTATCACCAATTCACATTTTGCACCCTATGGTTTTAATTGCACCAATTGACCCCCTATGGTTTTGATTAATTAACTACGACAATAATGCTCAAAGAAGACAGTGATAAAATGTTAGTTTTGGAAAACGTTGTTATACATGAGAAACGGCGATGGTTTTAAAAACTGTTGTGAAAGGTAAGGCGTTTAACGACGGTTTTAAGTAACCTGTCTTTAAAGATTAACATTCAAGGACAGTTATAGTAACTGTTTTTTATTAAGAACTTATAATGACGGTTTATAACCATTTTAGAATGTGTATTTTGGGTTTTATCCTTCAGGTAATGTCGTTTTGAGGCTTTTTTTTTTTCTTTCCTCATGTTAGATTAATAACCATTTTTGGCCTGCCAATTCGACCCACGATATCCTCACTCGGCTCTCACTCTCCAGTCTCGATGAAACAATAGCTCGATACACCTCTCTGGCTAGATCATCGAATGTCATCTTTGAGGAAGGCATAGCGCTAGATTCGAAAGTCATCTCCCTCATAAAAGTAAAACCCCAACCTATCATCCTTTGAACGGCATAACGAAGCACTATCTGAAAGACCCTGAAACTTGGGTTCATCTCTGGCCATCATCTCTAGTCGTCATCTACGGCAAACAGCAAACTAGAAGTGCGATTTTTCAAAATCCTCAATTCGATTTTTCATCCTTAAATTTTATCCCTCTCACTTGACCATTTTGTGCCCCTCTCATTCGGCCATCCTTAGATTTGGTCTGATCTGTGCAACGCGACCGACTGGGTCTGATCCGTCATTCTCTCTCTTCGTGTACATCCTCAGTTTCAGTAAGTTATGATTTGTGTTATATATATATATATATATATATATATATATATATATATATATATATATATATATATATATATTGTTTAGAGTTGGAACAATTAGGGTTTTTATTATTATTCTTTTCTAATTTTTCTGATCTATACTTAGTGGCTCTATTAATTTGATAAACCAACATTGTTTTTTTGATTCATGATGTGGTCGGACAGCCCTAGCTCCTTGATCGCCCTCTCGACATCCTTCTTTGAGGCTCTCATCTTGTTATAAGTAGATTTTTTTGCTTCTCAACGATCTCCCCATGACATTCTACACTAACTTTACATTAAAACCCAATGTGGTAGTCATTGAATGCCTCAATGTTGTCCATATAGGTATGTGGAGAATGGTTCACTTGCTAACATTATCAAGCCAAACAAATTTGAACCTTTCCTAGAATCATAGGTGGTTGTTTATACGGGATTTTGGTAATAGGTCCTACTTAAGAAAAGTATAATGCGAAAAGTCCTAAAATTTCCTTCCTTTGTAAGGTCCTATTTAAAAATTATTTCAGGCGAAAAGTCTTAATTTTCAAAATATTTTTCAAAATGGTGGAACTACCCTTAGCACAGTGAAAACACCAACACAATGAAAACACACCTAAGGACAATATTTTCACTGCACTGCATTTTTACTGTGTTTTTACTGCACTTTTTATTTTCTTCGTGTTTTCCCTGCACTATATTTACACTGTGTTTTCACTGCACTTTTTATTTTCACTATATTTTTCCTACACTTTATTTTCACTGTATTTTTGCTGCACTCTTTTTTTTTCGTCGTGTTTTTGCCGCACTTTTTTTTCACTGTGTTTTCATTGCACTTTTTATTTTCTGTGTTTTTCCTGCACTGTATTTTCACTGCATTTTTGATGCACTATTTCTTCATTGTGTTTTCGCTGCACAGTATTTTCATTACACTTTTTATTTTCATTGTACTTTTCCTGCATTATATTTTCACTGTGTTTTTGCTGCACTTTTTTTTTCTTTTACAAACTTAGTGAAAATCCAACACAATGAAAATACCTAGCACAGTGAAAGCACTTAACACAGTTAAAACACTCGGCACAGTGAAAACACCCAGAATAGTGAAAACACAATGAAAATACAATAAAAATACTCAACGCAGTGAAAACACTAACACAGTGAAAACACCTAGAATTTTTAACAAATATGGTTCCTTCAATGCCTTCATCTGCAAGAACACAATGAAAACACCGTGTTTTGATTCATACCATAGTAAAATAATAATAATAATAATAAGAGGAGGAGGATCTGATGCATCTCCGTCGGCAGTAGATTTCTTGTTATTGCAGTTGAGGATGATGATCCAGTGGAGGATGATGATATGCTTCTAGAGAGCTTCGGCACTTTCACCATCAAAGCTGTGAAAGAGCTAGAGCGAGATTGCTGGAAGATGAAGAACATCAAGCATAGTAGGAACATATCATTAGACAAGGTGATCAAGATCGCGAAGATCATGTGGCCTATGTTGATGGCTAAGGACTTGACCGAAATGATGAAGAAGATCCTTTAGACGTGCACTTCCGTCGTCTTCTCTCTCAGCCTCTCTCTTATTTTCTCTCTCTTTCTGCTGGTCGACTAGTTGTCTATTATTTGTTGTTGGTCCTTAGTCCTCTTGCTCTTCTTTCTCTTTCGATTTGCAACAGTGAGTCAGTCAACTACACCTGGAGAGAGACTCTTCACCGCCACAAGCTCAAAGCGCATATGGATCCATCCGTAGAAGTGAGTTGTGTGCTTAAAGGTGAGGAAAACCAAGTTTTAGTCGCAAATTAATGGTAAGACGGTGACGATGATGAATCCATGGGAGGTTGCAAGGCTTACCTTCAATGGTAACATTTCTCTTTCTCTCTCTCCCCTCTCTCCCCTCTCTCTTCCCCCTCCCTCTCTCTTCCCTTTCTCTCCTATTTTTCACTGATTCTTTGTTATTTGCTAGTAAAAAAATGTAAATAGCAAGATAAAGGAAAATAAAAGTAGGGGTATTATTGTCCAAAATATGGTAAAATGAGTTTTCACATTAAAGAATCTTTTGGAGGATTTTTCGAATGAAAGTCCTCTAATGTAGGACCTCCGGCCAAATTATCCTTGTTTACATTGCTCAGGTTTGCTTATGTCCTTGTAGTTTATTTCTGTTCTTTAGGGTTAATTTTCTTCCCTAATGTTATATTCTTATTTTTGGAAGGTTTTATAGTTGTATCCTTGCAGTTTATTTCTATATTTAGGATTTTTTTTTTATTTGTGGTGACCTGGTTTTGGAAGGGTTGGTTCATCTACATGAACAGGGTGTAATCCATCAAGATATAAAGGGTGAAAAAAAAATTGACAACCCAAGAGGTAAGTATATATTTTGTAGTTGTTCACGCTAAATTTTACCGGCCAATGAGGATTGACCACGTGGAGATGATTTGGGAATTTCAACTAGCTTAAAAATAGGAGAATTGGTTGATGAATAGAGCTAGTTAAAATAGAATTCAAATTTAGATAGGAAACATGTCTACTCAGTTTTTAAAGGGAAAAGGAAGTTGGGAATGAGAGAGAATCAGACACATGGCAGAAGATCAAGATTAATTAGAGACTAAGTTAAGATGAAGATTGGACACGTGGAAAGCTGTTGGAGGAGATTAAATAGTGGGTGGTTACTTAGAGATAATGGTTGAGGAGTTTCAGCCATGATAGGAGTCCACATTCAAGAAGAAGGCCACGAACCCACATTCTTTGCCAATGAAGATCATGGATCAAGCCACGATTAAGAACATGGAGCAGCAACCGTCTCTGATCATGGAGGAGCAGTTATTCCAGCCGTGGAGCTATAAAGAGAAGATGAAATGCAACATTTCAGAGCCCCAACAACTTCAACAATCAAACTACAAGCATCAAGTCTTGCAAATTTCTTTCAATAAACTTTGTTCTAGTTTTTTTTTTTTTAATTTCGTCCGGTTATTGTATTTAATTCAGTTCTATATTTATTTCTGCATCCAACATCATTTTCGTTCAAGCATCTATCATGACTTTCAAATGATTGGTAAGCTTATCATTTGTAAGTATTTCAATTTCGTCAATGAAGTTTAAGTTCTTTTCAGTTTGATCTCTCTTATATGTCTTTACTATTGTTAATTGATTGTGATTTCCTGTTTAAATCATTCGCTTTAAAGACCCATAGGAAGTAGTACCCCTGACTTCCATTCAATCGCCTGATCATAAAAATAGCGACCTTCTAGGCCTTGAGATCCCCGGTCTTAAGTTTCTGCTGCCTAGTAAGGTGCTTGGGGTCGTGTTCAAACGATCTCCGGACTTTGATTAGTCCTGGCACGCCCGCGCACACGTACATCACGTGATGAGAGATTTTTAGCCGAGCACCATTTTGGCACGCCCGGTGGGACCATAAACTAACCATAGTTGAATGTCACAGAGAGTCACTAGGTCAATGAGTAAAGAAGCTAATCCAACCCACACCGGGGAATCGCACACTGAGCGATCCTAAGGGGATGATGTCACTTTAGCAGACCTGATGAAGGTCATGCAAGAGATTCCAACCTATATGGTACAAGCTGTACGAGACCTCATGGTCAATATGGAAGAGCGCCAAGTCGTTCTTCAAGAAACCTTAGTCGGCAAAATAGAAAAAATGTCAGACCAAATCTGTGAGAAAATTGCTCAATCATTTGGGACAAATTCTCAGAGACAGGAAGAAATTCCGTCAAAACTTGCCAATTCACAGCCTAATCATGGTCTTGAAAGTTCAGGCTTATTAAAGTCTAACCAGCTAACTGAGAAATTCAGAGAACTTTCTCTGAACAAGGACCAGACCGTGGAAAATGAATCCGCCGGTCAGAATATCAATAATGAAAAGAATGGCTTGAAACACTTGAGCCATACTAGTCAACCAATTAATGTGTTTGAGGATGAGCAACCATATGTTCCACCGCCACTTAGGAATGGAGATAATGGTCAGAAGATGACTTTAGGAGCTTCTAGTTACGACCCACTGGCTAAATCTGTTGGTAAATTACTAATGGGATCTCAAACACTCGGGGGGCAAGCCTTCAAGATTTGTTTTACACAAAGAAATATTAGTGGCCTGCCATTGAAGATGATGATAGGTTCAGACCTAATTCTCAAGACTGGTATTCTCATATGCCCGGAGGGCAAAATGGGAGGCCGTCAAGTAAGACATATATATCCCCGGTCTTATCTCAAGACCGACAGACTGGAGCCCGACCTTCAGGTGATAATCCCGGCTATATTCCGGCTGATCGGAATGAATTAATGGCTTTAGTCCAGGAATGTGTAGGCCAAACAACACATTGGCGAATGACTAGACCTTTGTATCGGAAACCTTACCCAAAATGGATTGAAAGGAATAATGAGTTTCCTAGGGGCTATAAAGTGCCTGATTTTACCTTATTTACTGGAGAAGGCGGCCAATCTACTGTTAAGCACATAGGCCGTTTTACTATTCAGTGTGGTGAAGCCTCAGTTAATGAGAATCTAAGATTGAGGCTATTTGGCAATTCTTTGACCGGAGTTGCATTTACATGGTACATTAGCCTGCCGCCTAACTCAGTTTTAAATTGGCGGCAGATGGAAGAAAAGTTTCATAATCAATTATATAGACAAGAACCCGAGGTTACAATGGCAGACCTCTCATTGCTCAGGCAATTATCTGGCGAACCAGCCGAGCAATACATTAGCAGATTTAAGAAGGCTAGGAATAGGTGTACCGTTTTCTTACCTGAGCCAGAGTTTGTGAAACTGGCTCAAAACGGTTTAGGCCTAGAGTTAAGGAAAAAGTTTGAAGGTATGAAGTTTGATGACTTATTTGAGCTGTTGGCACGTGCTGCCCGATATGAAAGATTACTAAAAGAAGAAACACAGAAGTCATCCTCCACCTATAGGACATACTTTCGAGATCCCAATGTTGAGATTGATTTAGCTGAGGTAATCGGTAATAGACCTATTGTTTGTAAATCTTTGGTCAGGAAAGACGTTGAGGTCCCGGTTGACCCAACTAGAAGGAAAAATATGATGGATACAGCTAAAAAGTTTTCATTTGATATCATAAAGGCCTCAGAGATCTTTGATCATTTACTGGCCGTGAAATTCATAAGATTATTAGATGGCCATAAACCACCCTCGCGTGATGGAGAAGATTATTGTAAATGGCATGCATCTAATAGACATGGTACTAATGATTGTGTTGTATTTCGTCATGTATTGCAGGGTTGTATAGACCGCGGCCTTTTGAAATTCCCAGAAAAAGAAAAAGAGGCCATGGCGGTCGACACTGATCCCTTTCCTGTTGCAGAAATTGCTGTAGCCACAACTGATCTCAAATCTTTGGGATCACAGCCTAAGAATGAAGAAATACGGGCTAGACCTTTTATTTGGAGGCCTAGGATGGGACAGCGACCTATGTATCGTTTTGACCAACCAAACTTTCGAGGTTTCAGGACTCAACCAATTCAGAATTTCTGTAATCACTACAGTCATCAAATTCAGAGGTTCCGGAGCTCACAGTTTGGCAGACCTTCATGGCAACAAACCAGGACACTAGGGAGACAGCCAATGCACCAGCCAAGGTTCATGTCAACATTCCGACCTGACTCACAACCTCAGAGCAGGTGGGAATGGAAACCAAAGCCTTTCTTCCGAAATGAAGCGACGTCAAAACCAGAGGTTACTCAATTCCAAAGACTGAGAACAGTGAGGCCTCCAATAACCAAACCTGGGGTTTGGACTCGGCTTCAGCATCCAAAATTTCCAGCACCGCTGACTAGAACTCAGAAGAGACGTTTACAACGGCGAATGGCTGAAGAGAAACGTTTCTCTGACAAAACCCAGAATTCCAACGTCAGGACCGATGACCAGACTTTAAAAATCTCAATCGCTGGTGATAAAAGACAAGTGCTGAGGGTTATGACCAAAAGAAATGGTAAGAATGAAGAAACTCATGGTTTATTCTTAGTTTTAGATAGTGCAGTTGAAACAGGTACTGATGCAAAGGCGGACACTCAACTGGTTTGCCCGACATCTCAGACCTCAGAATACCTGGCCTTTCAACATGCTACTGAGCAAATTAATGATGAACCAATTTCAACACAAGAAATCGTTCTAAAAGATGATAAGGCCGAACAGATAGATGAAGATCAGATTTGCAGCTTCGAGGACTTGGAGGACAATTTCTGTATTCAGTTTGGTTCATTACCTCCTGTAATGGATTGTAACGTCACCATTATATTACCTGCTGTTTTCCAAGCCAAACCAAAAGAAGAAGTAGAAGAGATCACTGTTGGGACTAAATCAGTCGATGGGGTTTCATGCTTGATTCAAGAAGTAGAGAAAATAATGGAGATTGGAGATATCGAGAAAGTGGAGAATATAATTTTTGAGAAACCTCCAGAGGCCATGGACCAACATCTTCGGCCTTTATACGTTAATGTACACATGGATGGGAACCCAGTCTCAAGGGTTCTAATTGACAATGGAGCCGCAGTAAATATTTTGCCAAGTTTTACTTTGAAAAAACTTGGCAAAACTGAGAAAGACTTGATTCCAACAGACGTGACCGTTGCCAATTTTTCAAGCGGTGTAACAAAGACTATAGGCGTCCTCCCCGTGTCCTTGATGGTAGGTACTAAGGAATGTGTGGCTGCTTTCTTTGTAGTTGATATATCCTCTTCATACAATGCGTTATTGGGTCGCGATTGGATCCATTCCAATTGGTGCATTCATTCTTCACTCCACCAATGTATGATTTTATGGAATGGTAACAAGGTAGAAGTAATTTAGGCGGATCGAAAGCCATTTGTTACAAGCTCAAATGCTATTGAAGCACATTTGTATGGAGAAGAGGTTGGGCCTATCAAGTTCGTAGGCCGTGACAGAAATGGAAAGCCTAAGGGATTGACTACAGTGAACAAGTCATTTTCCAAACTAGCCATTAAGAAGGTGATGCGAGAAATCTCCAGGCCTGGTAACATTCTGCCTCCCAGGCCGGAGTTAACCTACATCGTGGAAGAAGTTTAATGGATAAATTCTCGAAAGAATGGAATATGGGGAAGATTATGGCGGAACTTTCCCAGAAGTTAACTGACTACACCAAGTTTGAAGGACTTTATCATGTTGCAGAAGCTGAATGTATTTTAGAAGAAGATGTGGAGGTCGGGGATCATGACAGTTTTGAGATTGATGACCTCCAACCTGTACCAGCAAATATGGAAGACCTCAAAGCAGATGTTCAAGATCCATTGCTAGAGGTCAATCTAGGTGATGAAGATGATAAAAGACCTACATTCATCAGTGACTTGCTAAATAAAGATTTCAAAAAGGAGTTGGTCTTGCTTTTGAAAGAATACTGTGATTGTTTCGCATGGAGTTACCATGAGATGCCGGGCTTAGACCGAAAAGTTGTGGAGCACCGATTACCAACAAAGTCAGGATTCAAACCACACAAACAACCTCCAAGGCTCATGACTCAAGAGGTGACAGACAAAATCAAGGAGGAGATCGAAAGGCTTCTGAAGGCCGGGTTTATCAAACCTATAAGGTATGTGGAATGGATTTCAAATATCGTACCTGTGCTTAAAAAGAATGGTAAATTGCGCGTTTATGTAGACTTTAGAAGCTTAAACTTAGCAACACCCAAAGATGAATATCCTATGCCTGTTGCGGATGTGCTTGTAGACCGGGTTGCTAACCATAAAATACTTTCTTTTATGGATGGTCATTCGGGCTACAATCAGATCTTTATAAACGAGGATGATGTTCATAAAACCGCATTTAGGTGTCCGGGGGCAATTGGTATGTTCGCTTGGATAATGATGCCCTTTGGATTACGAAATGCTGGTGCAACATACCAACAGGCAATGAACGTGATTTTTCACGATCTAATTGGGAAAATAATAGAGGTTTACATTGATGATATTGTTGTCAAATCAAAAGAGGTCGAAAATCATTTGGTGGATTTAAGAAAAGCTTTTGAAAGAATACGGAAGTACAAATTAAAAATGAATCCCGCCAAATGTTCTTTTGGTGTGAAGGCCGGGAATTTCCTGGGCTTTCTTGTGCACCAAAGAGGCATCGAAATAGATAAGAACAAAGCTCGGGCAATTCAAGAGGCTAGACCTCCATCTAATAAGACCGAGTTACAAAGATTTTTAGGGCAGATTAACTTTTTACATAGATTTATCTCTAATCTTTCAGGTAAGATCTCCACTTTTATGCCGTTACTCAAATTACGGGCGTTGGAAGATTTTAGATGGGAATCAGAGCATCAAAAGGCTTTTGACTTAATAAAGGAATATCTTACTAGACCACCAGTCTTAACACCACCAGTTTCAGGCAGGAATTTGAGACTTTATATTTCTGCATCGGAAAGATCTTTAGGATCTATGTTAGCACAAGTTAATGAGCATGGCCAAGAGCAGGCCGTGTATTATCTTAGTAAGACTTTAACCGATGTTGAGCAAAGATACAGTTCAATTGAAAAAATTTGTTATTCTTTGTTTTATACTGTTGATAAATTGCCTCATTATTTTATGAATAATGTTGTGAATGTTATTTCTAAATCTGATATTGTGAAATATATGCTCTCACAACCCATATCTAGAAGTAGAGTTGGTAGATGGGCGTTGGCCATGTTTGGCTATGCCATCCGTTATGTACCACAAAAGGCAGTAAAAGGCCAAGTCCTGGCAGATTTCTTGGCCGATCATGCAATGCCTATTGAGGTTGATGTACAGGTAGATTTGGGAATGGTTCAAGTGGTACCATGGCAGCTCGAGTTTGACGGATCTCGCACAGATTAAAAGGCAGGGGCTGGCATTATGATTACTGCCCCTAATAATGTTAAATATGAGTTTGCCTTTCAATTAGATTTCACCTGTAGTAATAATCAAGCAGAATATGAGGCCTTGATCATTGGTCTTGAGATATTGTTATAAATGGGAGCTAAATATGTGGATATCATGGGAGATTCGCAATTAGTATTAAACCAAATTAATGGCACATATAAGTGCCATAGTTGGAATTTATTACCATACCATTCACTAGCTACTCAATTGTTGAGAAATTTTCAAGATGTGACTTTAACTCATAATCCAAGATCATTGAATAGAGAGGCAAATGACTTAGCTCAGTTTGCTTCAGGTCTCAATATTGAAGAAGGAGAGGCTTCTAAAACAATTTTGGTTGAGAAAAGGGCCTTACCTTCAATAAAAACAAGAGGCACAAATATGGAAGTGCTTAGTAATGATATAATTCAGTCTGATTGAAAGTTCCCAATTATCAAGCGTTTAATATCTCCTAATAGGCCATGTGATAAAAAAACTAGGTATATGGCCAATTAATTTGTTATGTATTCTGGAGAGTTATTTAAAAAGACTGATGATGGTTTATTATTAAAATGTATTAGCCAGCAAGAATCTATGTTAGTAATGGCCGAGGTACACGAAGGAATTTGTGGGGCACATCAGGCCGGGATAAAAATGTGTTGGTTATTATGGAGACATGGGTATTATTGGCCCACAGTCTTAAGAGACTGTATCAATTATGCTAAAGGCTGTATAGCTTGTCAAAAGCATGGCCAAATCCAGCATATACCTGCCACTGATTTGAATTATATTATAAAGCCTTGGCCCTTTAGAGGCTGGGTAATAGACGTGATTGGGAAAGTTTATCCACCATCTTCAGGATCACATGGGTTTATTATAGTGGCAATCGACTATTTTACTAAATGGACGGAAGCTAAGCCTATGAAGGTTGTTGATCAAGAGGCCGTAATTAGGTTTATTAAAGAGCATATTGTACATAGGTTCGGCCTACCTGAAACGATCAACACCGATAATGCCAAGTCATTTGTTGGGGATCAAGTGAAGGCATTTGCAAGAGAATATGGGATTAAACTTACTAATTCCACTCCTTACTACGCTCAAGCAAAAAGCCAACTAGAGGCCGTAAATAAAACCTTGAAAAGCATTTTGAGCAAAATGTTGAATGAAAAACTGAGGACTTGGCATTTACAGTTATCCGAGGTCTTATGGGCTTACAGAACTTCATTCAAGGAGAGTATTGGAACAACTCCTTATGCCTTGACCTTTGGACATGATGCTGTGTTACCTTTAGAGGTCACCATTCCATCTCTAAGAGTGGCTTTACAAAGTGATTTGCTATCTCACGAATATAATGAGGCCATGTTATTAGAATTGGAAAATTTATTTGAAGAAAGATTAAGAGCCTTAAACAACATTGAGGTTCAAAAGAAAAAATGGCAAAGGCCTATAACAAAAGAGTAAGATACAAGGCCTTTGCAGTTGGAGATTTTGTTTGGAATGTTATTTTACCAATTGGGACCAAAGACCCAAGATTGGGAAAATGGTCTCCAAATTGGGAAGGCCCCTTTGAAGTCTTAGATGTAATCCCAGGAGGGGCATATTCATTGAAGGAATTAGCCACAGGAAAAACAATTAAATCTATCAATGGCAAATTCCTAAAGAGGTATTATCCCACTATGTGGGAGGCCATCCAAAGGGATGGCCAAAACAACTAATTCATGCTTATTTTGCAGGACTGTCAAGTTCAAATACAAAGAAAGCAAAGAGCAAGATCTTTATATTGCTACAAAACTTCAAAATTTCCTACCTTAACGACTTCTCTAAAACCCAATCCATCACGATACCCATTTCCACAACATCCAAAGTTCTGAAATGTTCAAAGAAACCAAAACATAACCAAAGTGTCCAGAACAAGACACAAACACCCAAACTTTAAATTGTTCACATCCTACCATCAAACAAAATTCATTCACCAACCATAAAACCCATCCATCACGAAAATATCCAAAAACAACCACCATTGGAACAAACAGTAGCAAGAAAAGAGTAATGTTCAAGGAGATAGAAGTTAAACCTGACGGTCAAGAGAGAGACAGGCATTGAAAGCCTCCAGCGAAGGGAAACCTTGGGCATCAGACCATTCCTTCATGAGCTTAAATTCAGCGAGTTTCAGGTCTTCAGATTTTCTAGCCCAAGTATGAGCTTCAAGGCTGGTAGAGCTGTACTCACGCCGCTTAGAAGAGACCTCACCCCATAACTCATTGAACCGCTTGTCCGCAGCCTCCATGGCATTGACTTGTGACTCCCGAAATTGTCTTATTGCCTCTACTTGGGTTTGAAGATCTTGAATTTGTTTCTGGAGGGTAGCAATTTCAGTATCCACATCCTTAACCCCTGTTTGAGCCGCCACCTTTTGATTACGAAGGCTGAGCATGACATCTTTGTTCGCTTCAATAAAGGTTTTGGTTTGTTGGCGTTGCTCAAGAAGACCCTCCCATTTCCTCCTATCAGCTAACTTCAATCTGAAATCCTTCACGAGATCCACAACCCGAGATATGCGGAGATAAATCTCATTCATAAAAGGTTCATACTCAGGGACACGGCGTAGATAGTTATAGCATTGAACAAGTTCATTGGCCATGTCTGGATCAAGGTCGGGAAGGTTTGTATTATGCAGTTCTAAGAATCTAGCCTTCTTTTCTTCAATCTCTACCTTCGGCAAACCAGGGTCAACATCAGGAGGAAGATCGGGTTTTGGAGGAACAGCATGTGCCTTCGGAATGAGATCATCTAGGGTATCAAACCATGACTCAAGGTCTTCAGGGATGGGAGACTTGGGATCAGCCATTTCTGCTTCAAGAGGAAGAGACAAGAACGGTCTTTCTTCAATCAATGCTCGGAGCTTGAAGGCCGGAGTCTCTGAATGATCACTGAGAGTGTGGGATGAAGAATTTATGGGGGATTTAGACCGGAGCTTTTTAGTGATCGGGGAATTCTCGACATTTTTTTCACTTTGTTCAAAATAAGGACCACCTTCACCACTGTTGGAAGTGTCCGAAGGATAAATTGTCCCAACAGAAGGCCGAGGAGTGGTAGACCTGCTTCCAACAAGACGCTGAGATCGTCGAGTAGGGACCAAAAGGCCACGAGTTGAGGACGGGTTTTCTTCAGCTTGTTTCCGCAGACTGTGAGTTTGTTTGCTAAGAACTTTCTTTTTCGAGATACTTGTTGTTTTTGGTGCTGTTGGAGGAGGGAGTGCTCTTGGTTTAAAAAGAAAAGAAAGCTCAGAGATGTCTGGCTTTACATCAACAGGGCCACCTATGACATCAAATTGCAAGGAGTCATAACCCATGATAAAATAAAATACACAACCATGAAAATGAATTGGGAACTAACTTACTGTCTAATTTCTTCCGGGCAGTAGGTTTCTCTGTCTTTCGGCCTTTTCTTTTACGAATTATAGGAGAAGGAGGTGGGACAACAGAAAGTATGGCCGATAAAGACAAAGACCCAATCTTATTTTTGAAGGCTGAAGCCCACCAGATCTTAAATTCTGATGAGGAAGAAGGTCCTTCAGGTAAAGGAATCATCTCAAATTTTTCCAGGGTTTTCTCAAGCATAAGAGAAATAGATCTGACAGATTCTTCATTGGAAAAGATAACTCTCGTGGTGGCTGGAGAATTTTCAGAGAAGAAACAAACTGGGGCAGGGAGATTCAAGTGGAAACCAAGTTGACGACTCACAAGATTTGGACAATAGATTTCAACCCCGACCTTTGGCATTCTTTTCTCAAAGAAGCCAGCATAGTGTAGGTCACCAACCAAGAGGTATGAACACCAAATTTGATTTTGTTTGATTAGGTGTTTGTCAGAGAATGGTGGTTTTTGTAAAAACCAAGATGGCCCAAATTCACGAAGGCCGAAAGGGTAGAAAATCTGATCATTCCTTTGGAGGGAAAGACTCCAAAAGAACTCAAAATATTCAATGAAAGATCGAGCAGGAGTGCTTGGACGTTAATTGATGTGTTGTGCGCATGAGATTCCCAAGCGT
>JAESVK010022298.1:0-10510 GCA_017140935.1 Hamamelis virginiana | reverse complement strand
TTAAGCAACATCAAATCAACCAACTTTGAATCTCAATCACCAGCATAACTTCTTATATACTTTTGACTTGATTCAACCAAATTCTCTGTGGGCGACCTGCACTCACTCTAACTTTACGAATTGAGGTTAATTTCCCATTGAGTGTGGTCTTATAAATACTTTAAATCTTGGCGCGTGGCTAGGAATTAACCTCCCTCACCGTGGCGCAACCAAATTTTGGCGCCGTTGCCGGGGAATCGTGCGTTGAATTAAATTGAAGTTTTAAGGAATTATTCTAGGTTGTAATTAGCAAATCCTTCTTGTTCATATTATTTTCTTGTTCATACTATATCTAGGTACTACCACCTGCCGAGCTTGCGCTGAAAAGCCCTTGAAGGCTAAAATTTGCTAAATTTTGCTAAACAGGTTGGATAGGACCGCGTAAAGATTAGCAACCTGGAACGAGGGAGTTTTCTTAGCTCTTTTTATTCTTTCGTTAATTATTCAATTCTTTCATTCATTGCATTCATTAAGCATATTGTGGGAGGGTTGTAGAGCTGCATGCACGGTAGGCGTTCCCTATCTCAGGAGTTACACCCTTTGGACCTTGACCTAGAGCACACTTTGAGAGCCGCTAGGGCTGCTCGTCAAAATACTCAAGAGTCCCCACCGGTCATTGACGTAGAAATGGCCAATGCTTTAGGAAATAATGGAGGTGGAGCTGCCCAGCAGAATCCACCGCAACAAGTCCCACCTGTATTGTTGCGTGACCACTTCATGCCTAACACTTTCAGTCCCCCATCCTGCATCCAAGTCCCGAATATAGAGGAGCTGACCTACGAGATCAAACAGCAAACCATCCAGATGCTCCCTACCTTTTATGGGTTAGATCGTGAGAACCCGTACGATCATTTGACTGAGTTTGTTAATATCTGCAACACAATTAGGATTAGAGATTTCCCTCAAGAGTCTCTACGCCTGTTCCTGTTCCCTTTTTCTTTGAAGGACAAAGCCAAGCATTGGCTTACGTTCCTTGACCACCTAGGCCTGTAACCACTTGGGAGGAGCTTCAAAGGCTTTTCTTGGCCCGATATTACTCCATAGGCAAGACTTCCCAGATGCGCCATAGCATCACCCACTTTACCCAAATCGAGGGGGAGTCCTTTCATGAGTCTTGGGAGAGATTAAAGGAGTTGATTAGACTTTGCCCACACCATGATATCCCCAAGTGGCAAATAGTACAATCTTTTCTTAAGGGATTGAGAGAGAGGGATAGGCAATTGGTCCACTCGGCTTGTGGAGGGTCGGTGTTGAGGAAGAGTGACCATGAAGTTTGGGCATTGTTTGAGACTATGAGTGAGGATTCCTATCATATGGAATCCATGGGTTTGTCTGAAAGAGAGAAAACTGCACCAACACCATCCTCCTCTTCATCTAGGAAAGGAGGCATTTATGAGATTGAGTAAACTACTTCTTCCAATCAAAACATTGAGGTGTTGTCCAAAAAACTAGACCAACTCATAGCTCTTCATGAGAAGCCTTTCAAGGCCATAGTCAATTCAGTGTCTGAGTTTTGTTCCATTTGTTCCGACCCTACCCATGATACTCTATCTTGTCCCATAGCGGGGCAATACCCCGATTTCATTCATGAGCATGTCAATGCTGCCCAAGGGTATGTGCAACCTAGGAGTGACCCTTACTCAAACACTTACAACCCTGGATGGGCTAATCATCCAAACTTTCGTTGGGGTCAACAACAACCACCTAGGCCTCCAATCCAATCTTCTCAACCCATGAGGCCCAATTATCAAGGACCAAATCAGGGCATGGTTGCACCTTATAGGCATCCCCAACCTCAGAATCAATACCAATCCCAAGGCACCATGGTGCCTCATTCTCAACCACCATACAATCCTCCGACCCAACAAGTTGTTCAAGCACCACAACCCCAACCACTTCAAAGAACCCTTGGATTTGAAGAGCAAGTCTTGAGTGCTCTAAAAGCCATGGAGGCCAACAACCAACTTATCCATTCTCATTCGCAATCTATTACCAAGCTTGAGACCCAAATGGGCCAAATAGTAGCTTCCTTGAACCGTAGGGAAGAAGGGAAATTACCTAGTCAGCCGGTTAGGAACCCCAAGGGAGCTTATGTGGCTGAGAGTTCTACCTCTCAAGAGCCAGTCAAGCATGAGGATGTGCAAGCCATTACCGTGCTTAGAAGTGGGCGAGTGGTGGATAATATGGTAGGAGAGGATGTCATGGAGGAGGATAGTTCACCTCCAATTGTAGAGGTGGGGAGTGATGAGAGTAGCAAAAGAAAAGAGAGAAGTCCTGAAAAAGCGGTTGTTGAAGAAATCGAGAGGGATAACTTTCCTTCTAGGATAGAAGACCCCGTGGCATCCTATGTGCCCAAAGCTCCTTTTCCTTCGGCACTTGTGTCGCCTTCTAAGAAAGCTAAAAAAGGAGTTTCTGTTGATGACATGTTGGAGGTGCTTAAGCAGGTGTGAATCAATATTCCACTACTTGAGGCTATCAAACAAATCCCATCTTATGCCAAGTTTTTGAAAGATCTTTGTACCCATCAAAGGAGAGAGCGTGTGCATTTAGCTCAATCCTCTGCACTTGTTGACATAGCTAGTGCAGTCTGCCAATATTAAATCCCTGTTAAGAAGAGTGACCCTGGGACACCCACAATACCCTGTTTCCTAGGAGACCATTTCGTGGATAGAGCTTTCGTAGACTTTGGGGCTAGTGTGAACATTCTTCCATACTCTGTGTATGCGAAGATGAAGTTAGGAGAGTTAAGGCCCACACCTACTGTTCTCCAGTTTGCTGATAGGTCCACTAAGGTACCTAGGGGAGTTCTACAAGATGTCCTTGTTAAAATTAAATCGTTTGTCTTTCCTTCTGACTTCATAGTCTTAGACATGGAACCTGTGGATAGTAGTAGACCCCAAATCCCTGTGATTATAGGTAGACCTTTGTTGGTGACCGCCAATGCAGTTCTTCACTACAAATCTGGAATCATGGAGGTGTCTTTTGGCAACATGAAGGCCAAGCTGCAATTTTATCATGCAGCTAACCATCCTCATCAATTTGAGGAATGTTCATTTGTGGATATTATTGATGAGCTAGTTGAAGAGTCCCTCCCATTCATCCTTACTGAGGACCCCTTGGAGGCTTGCCTTGCCTACTTTGATATTGATAGCTTTGATATTGACTCATGCATCGAGGAAGTTAATCAAGTTTTAGAGTCATCTCAATCCATAGGTAGCCTAACTTGGACACCTACACCCGAACCATTACCACCGTTGGCTAGTACACCTATGCCTAGTTCGTTGGAGTCACCTCCTACACTTGAGCTCAAACCTTTGCCTTCCCATCTGAAGTACACATTTTTAGGGCCTAATGAGACTCTCTCTGTCATTATTGCCTCGGATTTGAGTGATTTACAAGAGAGAGCCCTAATTGACACTCTTAAAAAGTATAGGGAAGCAATAGGTTGGTCGGTGGCGAATTTAAAAGGGATTGACCCATCTATTTGCATGCATCGTATTCACCTTGAAGAGGGGGTTAGGCCATCTAGAGAAGTTCAAAGAAAACTCAATCCTAATATGAAGGAAGTAGTGAAAAAGGAAGTGTTTAAATTGTTGGATGCGGGTATTATATACCCCATCTCTGATAGTGAGTGGGTAGCTCCTACCCAAGTTGTCCCCAAAAAGTCTGGAATTACTGTAGTAGCCAATGATCAGGGTATTCTAGTCCCAACTAGAGCCACTACAGGATGGAGAGTCTGTGTTGACTATAGGAAGCTAAATTCTAAGACTAGAAAGGACCATTTCCCATGCCCTTACATTGATCAAATCCTAGAAAAATCGGCTGGTCAAAGCTATTACTGTTTTCTTGATGGTTATTCTGGATATAACCAAATAGCCGTGTACCCCGAGGACCAAGAAAAGACCACCTTCACATGCCCTTTTTGCACTTTTGCTTTTAGGCGTATGTCCTTCGGTTTGTGTAATGCGCTGAGTACATTCCAAAGATGTATGACGGCTATTTTTTCTGACATGATAGGTGAGTTTATTGAGGTTTTTATGGATGACTTCTCTGTTTTTGGATCCACCTTTGATGAGTGCCTTTCCCACCTTGACAAAGTATTGAATAGGTGTTGTGAGAAAAACTTGGTGTTGAGTTGGAAGAAAAGCCATTTTATGATACAGGAAGGCATAGTCTTAGGGCATGTAATTTCTGAGAGGGGAATTGAAGTAGATAGGGCTAAGGTTGAATTGATAGCCAAACTACCTCCCCCAACCACTGTCAAGCAAATCCGGTCATTCTTGGGGCATGCGGGTTTCTATAGAAGGTTCATTAAGGACTTTAGCAAGATTGCAAAACCCATGTGCAATTTACTGGCCAAGGATGCCCCATTTGTCTTTGACAAGGATTGTTTGGATGCTTTTGAAAAGCTGCGCTCTTCCTTGAGCACCGCCCCAATTATGCAAGCACCCAATTGGTCCCTTCCATTTGAGGTTATGTGTGATGCCTCTAACTATGCAATTAGGGCGGTTTTAGGGCAGAAAATAGGGAAGGACTCTCGTGTCATTTATTATGCTAGTAAAACCCTTGTTGATGCCCAAATCAATTACACCACAACCGAAAAAGAGCTCTTAGCAGTGGTCTTTACATTTGATAAATTTAGATCATATCTTCTTGCATCTAAGGTCATTGTATTTTCCGATCATGCCTCATTGAAATACCTTCTGTCCAAGAAAGAGACCAAGCCTGGACTGATTAGGTGGATACTCTTGCTTCAAGAGTTTGATTATGAGATTAGGGACAAGAAGGGTTGTGAAAATGTTGTGGCGGACCATTTGTCAAGAATTTTGGTTGATCCATCGTTGGACATTGTACCCATTCAAGATAAATTCCCCGATGAGCACATTTTGACCATTTCACATCATCACTTGCCTTGGTATGCTCACATCATCAATTATCTCGCCACGGGACTCATTCCATCGGATTGGGACAAGAATAGGAAAAATCGTCTTTATGCACAAATCAAATATTATTTTTGGGAAGATCCTATTCTTTTTAAATATTGTGCGGATCAAGTAATCCGTAGATGTGTCCCGGATCATGAGGTGCGAGATATTTTGAGATTTTGCCATACTTTAGCATGTGGGGGTCACTTTAGTGGGAAGAAGACTGCGGCAAAAGTCTTGCAATGTGGGTTCTTTTGGCCTACACTCTTTAGGGATGCCTTAGAGTTTTGTAAGACTTGTGAGAATTGCCAAAGGATGGGGAATATTTCAAAAAGAGAAATGATGCCCTTAAGCCCAATTCTGATAGTTGAAATCTTTGATGTGTGGGGCATCGACTTTATGGGCCCATTCCCAGTCTCCCATGGTTATGAGTACATTCTTGTCGGGGTTGATTATGTGTCCAAGTGGGTGGAAGCAGTGGCCACTCGAACAAATGACCACAAGGTTGTGGTGAAATTTTTGCAAGAGAACATTTTCTCTAGATTCGGGTTCCCTAGGGCAATCATTAGTGATGGAGGGTCTCACTTCAATAATAGGCCTTTTGCGGCTTTGGTTGCCAAGTACTCCATCACTCACAAAGTTGCCACCCCCTACCACCCTCAAACTAGTGGCCAAGTGGAAGTGTCAAATAGGAAATCAAGCATATCTTAGAAAAGACCGTTATGCCCGACCGAAAGGATTGGTCATTGCGCTTAAATGATGCACTTTGGGCGTATAGGATGGCTTACAAGACCCCTATTGGCATGTCCCCTTACCGACTTGTTTTTGGAAAGCTTTGTCATCTTCCCGTGGAATTGGAGCACAAAGCTCTATGGGCCATAAAGAAATTTAATTTTGAAATTGATGAAGCGGGCTTGCATCGAAAACTGCAACTTAGCGAGTTAGAAGAGATTCGCAATGATGCTTATGAGAATTCCAAAATTTATAAAGAAAAGATGAAGGAATTCCATGATAGTCACATCAACAGAAAATCTTTTGAACCCAATCAAAAGGTGTGGCTATTCAACTCTTAATTGCGTCTCTTTCCTGGCAAGCTAAGATCCCGATGGGATGGTCCTTACCTTGTGGTCAAGGTCCTTCCCCATGGGGCGGTTGAGATTAGGAACCCCAAGAGTGGAGCTCAATTTTCGGTGAATGGTCAAAGGCTTAAGCCTTACATTGAGGGGGTTAGTGATGACACCATTCAGGATGGCCTTGTGGTGGAGATTATGTCCTTGGAGGACCCGGTCTATGATTCTACTTAGTGGATTGCAAGACGTCTGGCTGAAGACGTAAAATTTAGCTCTTCTTGGGAGGAAACCCATGTTTTAGTTTAGCTTGATTTCTTTGCTTTTGTTTGTTTTAGGTGTGCATATTAGAGCCTGGGAGAGGATGTTTCCTTAACATTGGGGACAATGTTCCATTTAAGTTGGGGGGGAGCATTCATTCCATTCATGGCTATTTCTGCTTATTTAGTTATGTTGTGTTGATTCTTTTTGAAGCATGTTCATTGAAACGGCTAGTTGATTGGGTATGCATGTTTTGAGCCTTGGTTATCGAACTGCCACATAATTTCTCTTTGAAAGCTAGTTTTAATGTCTTGAAATTGATCACTTACACGAGCTTTTATGAATTAATAATCTAGTTGATTGAGTTGAGTTAAATCCTATGATTAGTGGAGATTGAAACCTTATACTTGCTTTCGGAGCCTTTCTTTTCTTTTTGGGAGGATGTAATTACTCTATTCTTTCATTCAGCATTTTTGGTTTCTTTCTTTGTGCTCATGCTTGCAATTGCGTTGATTAGAATCCTCATTTATGCATTGTGATTGATCAATTGAGAACATTGTTAGTCTTTTTGAAAAATGATTTTAGGCCTTCTTTTGTGTTTGTAACCATATGTTTCTTGTCGTGTTGTGTTATCCCTAGCGCCGATTTTTGAGCTTAAACACTTACCATTTCATTCAAAACTTAGGAAGCTTTTTGGTGTGTTCATTTGAGTGATGGGGGTTTTTATAGTCTTCAAAATTTTGCAACCCATTTCAGCCTTTTCCAGCAGCTTACATCTATCGATAGCCACTTTGGTTATCGATAGATGCCAAATTCTATACCCACCAATCTCTATTACCTTTATCTATAAAAAAAAAATCGAGATTTTTACCTTTGTCCAGAACCTTTCACCTATCGATAGGTGGTTTGACCGCTATCGATAGGTCAGCTATCGATAGCGGTCTTCTACCTATCGATAGAGATCTCGGAATTTTGAAAAATAAAAACCGTTCGCAACCTTCTCCCTTCTCATTCCCGCCTGCAGCCAGTTGGGACGGTTTTCTTCACCAACCGTCACGCCCCTCCAAGTGAAAACTGCTACCCATTCAACTTCCCATTGAAGGCTATTTAAACCCCCCCATCCCCTCATTTGTGTTGGTAAGTTTGTGGTTTGGAGTTGTGTTTTGGGTTGCTGTTAGTATCTAAGGGTGGGTTTGCTGCTATCTTTTGGTTACGTGGGAGTGTAGAGAGTGTTGTGTAGTGTTGTTCTGAGTTATTTTCCCTGCGAATATGAGTCGTCCCCGCTGTTCTACCGCTGCCTATACCGGACAGGACCGACGTTCCACAGTGGTTGATTCGGGATCTGAGTCCAGTGACTATTCTGAGCCTCCTCCTGCGCCTGCACTCCGCCGACGTGGTTCGTCCTCTCGCACTCCTCATCCTGTCGATGAGGATTTTCTGATGGAGGAGGAGCATATGGGAGAAGAGACTGGGGAGGGTCCCCGCAGAACTTTGGAGAGCTATGATAATGAAGGGAATAGGGAGCGCGTTTATAGCCAGTCCAGCCAGAGAAACGCCTATGAGAATTCTATTAGGCGGTGTAAGTTCAACGTGGAGAGGTACGTGGACACGCGCCACATCGATGTCGAACATACCATTATCAGGGTGCTGAAAGCCCGGCAGTTACAGGCCTGGATGATAAAGGGGGGAGGGTACAAGCCCTCACTTGTGCGTGGATTTTATCTATCTGCCCAGTTTCGGGATGATCAGCCGGAAATGCTGCAAACCACTGTCTTGGGTCGCCCAGTCCGTTTCAGTATTAATGACATCGCCCAGTACCTCCGCTGCCAACGTCCCATGGCGGATGAGTTTTTGGCGTCCCACTTGCGTTACGTGGAGAAGACCTTACGGGACTGTGCTGTTGTTGTTTGCGTTGAGCCCCATCTTGTGCTCCAGACCTTCACTACTGGAAATATGCATGTTGTGTATTCTGTCATGAATAAGCTACTGTATACCAACCTCAGGGCGCGAGGGACTGATTCTGACATTCCCCTTGAAGCAGTGCAACTTCTGCTCGAGTTCATGGACGACGGACCGTTTGATACGCCACTCCTTATTTTCAACAAAATCAAAGCCTATATTGCTTCGGTCCCGCGCAGTAATATGCCATTTCCGCAGATGATCACGTATTTCGTGATGCGTGCCGGAGTCGATGCACAAGAGCAGCTTTTGTGCGGCGAGGGCCCAATTACTCAGACTACCATCACTCGAAGCATAGCGGCGAGTCAGGCTGCTAGGCGAGCGAGAGTCGCTCCAGTTGCTCCAGTTGCACCCGCCCAGCCTGAGGAGAGACCACAGCCGGCCAGATCCGATCCCCAGTATTTCCAGTCCGGCGCTGCCCCTATGATGACTAAGAGGCAATTTCTGCAGGGTATATGGTTGGAGCAGCGCTCCTTGATCGAGGGACAGAGGGTTATGACCGAGTCTGTCGGGCGGCTTACGCGCCAAGTGAGGGCTCTATGGAGGAGTCAGCGTGGGGAGGTCCTCTTTGATGTTGAGTTGGGTCTTTTCGCTCCGTCTCCACCTCCTCCAGCGGCAGGCGATGTTCAGGATGATGACCCCGCAGGGGCGTGATGATTTGTGGATTTGTGTGGAATTGTTTTTCTGGGAGTTATTTATGTTTTATGTTGTTGGGAGTTTATTTGTTTGGGGATTGTTGTGGTGGTGTGTTTATTTTGTTTCTAGTTATGTTGTTGTGTGTTGTGTTTAGTGTGGTTAGGATGTTCGAGAATGGTCGGGTAGTAACCTTAACCAATTATGTAACCATTCTCGTGTTGGTGTTTCCCTTCTTGTGTAACCGTGGTCATTATATGCTAGTACAGTCCTTTATGATTTCTTAAAGTCTATTGTTCTCTTGTGATCATTCGTCCCATGCATGCATGAATTTATCTGTCTACTTGATTGTAATTGTGAGCATTTCACTTGCCTGATTGTCATTTACTTTGTGTTTTAACGTATGAGAATGCTTGCATGTATTCTTATAATCGTCACGGGCGTCATTGATAACCCATCTTGTGTGATTGTCTTGAGAGCGACATTCCGGTGAGATTTTGAAATCAAAGCTTATCGTTTGGAATGCAATTCAACTTAATTTGACTGAGAATTTAATTCGTAAGAGCTCCATTGCACTTGCACGTTCAGACACGTTTATCTAGTTGATTAAGAGGATTGTTGCAATAGTACGTCATTCTTGTGCCATGCATGTATAGCCTATCAACTTTTACGTTGTATGTTGCATGCTAAACCATAGTCGTTATGTTTTGTTTTCACTTTTATTTTCTCCCTTTCGATTTGCGTCATTGTGAGGTGTAGCTAGGGACTAGCAACATCTAAGTTGGGGGGTGTGATTGCTCGTAATCATATGCTCTAATTTCGTAGTCGTTATACCTAATTGCACTCTAATGATGGCGTAATTCGATAGGTTTTGTTAAGATAGTCATTTATGTTGTTTTCGTGTGCATTGTAGGTTTTTGGCCTTTTTAAAGCCCAAATTCGCTTTCCGATGAAGCGCGACTCGTAGTCGAAGGTTGGGACAGCGTTGAGGGAGCATTGAGCACCAGCCTGAGGCTTTTCTGAGAATTTTTGGTCATCTATCGATAGGTACAGGAAGCTTTCGATAGATGACAGTCACTACATGTCAATTTAAACAATCTCGTGGAAGATCTATCGATAGGCAAATTGTCCTATCGATAGATGTCAGCTACTGTTTCGCGTTTTGGAAATTCACATTTTTGATCTATCGATAGGAGGTGATGCATATCGATAGATGTCAGCTTCTGCATCTTTTCTTTTGGAATTTAATTGGAGATCTATCGATAGGTGCGGCAGTGTATCGATACATGGCAGTTTCTGACCTCTCAAATCCAGCAACATTTCCATCATCTATCGATAGCGCATTGGGTATGTATCGATAGATGACCCTTCTAGTTCCATGGCGATTCAAGGTTTCGTAATCTCTATCAATAGGCGTTCGACTGCTATCGATAGAGATTCTTTGTTGATGCTTCTTCGCAGCCCATCTTCGCAACCTCTATCGATAGGTGCTTTGCACGCTATCGATAGGAGGCTGTCTGCTCCGAATTTAAGGCTTAGTTTTTGTGTAATAATTGTGGGTTTGAAGGACATTTTGGTTATTTTGCTCCTTGACTTTTAGGGGAGTATAAATGCAGCTTTATTAGG
>JAESVK010022285.1:0-12067 GCA_017140935.1 Hamamelis virginiana | reverse complement strand
AGGCAGTTTTTCCTTCAAGCCAATCATATTGAAGCAAAGCTTTCTCACGAAGCAAGATGTGAAGATTTCAATTGGATTATAGGAGCACTTGACACTTGTCAACACCTTATTGGACATGGGTGGAAAGCGGTTACCTCTCAAGTCTATAAATAGAGGAAGGACTCTCCATGCAAATGGTCCACGACCTCACAAGACTCACGTCTTTATGCATATCTTTACTTTATCTCTCCCCATCTCAATGTATCTCTTAATTTAGAATTTCTCTTCTCATCCCATACTCTCTTTCCCTTCGTCTAGGATCTCTCTCCCTTATCTCTTCTATCCTCTTCGTCTAAGATCTCTCTCCCTCTCTCTTCTATCCTCTTCTGTCTGATTGCTTCGAAGGACTTTAACAGAAGTGTATAATTGTTGTACCAGAAATGGAGGTAATAATATGATTATGTGGTTTCTTCGAAGTATTTTATTTATTGCTTTACTTGTTATATTTCGAGTTATTTACAATTATTTTGCCTTATTTGATTAATTAAAAGTCCTCTTCATTGAGGCAATACCGAATTTCCACAATTGCCTGATTAATATATTTTTGGCTCGAGTAACTTCGAACCAATCTTTTACCTTGAAACGGTGTAAGGTCAACCTTTCTGGCACGCCCCCCACTTCAAACCATACGTGTGCAGTTGCCACCTTGAAGATTTCTTAAGCGAACATCTTTTTTGGCACGCCCGGTGGGACTATTAAGGCAAAATATATAATCTTCTTACTATGATGACAAGAAGATCTAAACAAACGGAATCTTCAAATCAAGGTGAAACCAGGCCAGAAGATGGCCTTGAAGCCATTCTTGAAGATCAAAATTTATTGCGAAATGAAGAAAACTCGAGGGTTGAAACCAGTGTAGAAAGAGTTAATCTACAGAATTCTGATCCAGAAACTCTGTCGCAGTTAGCAGTACAAGTTTCTGAGATATTTCGGCCAATAGTGGCTGAAATTACTCAACAATTACAACAAACCATTATAAATACTATGAATAAACAATGTACTTCTATAAATGAAGAGATTTATAATGGTTCACAAAAGAAACAACCCGTTGTCTCGAACCTACCAGGAAATTCATTGTTGGGTATTCCCCCTCAAGTGAATTTAGAACCCGGGGGGTCGGTAGGTACAAGACCAATTTATGGCCAAAATGAATATATAAGGCCAAATTATGGTCAAAAAGAAAATATAAGGCCAACAAATGGTTTTAGTGATATAAGTAAATCAAAGGCAGTGATGAATGCTCAACAAAATGAGTTTATATTTCCTACGTTTGTAGATGTTAATAAACCAAGTAGTAGTTCATCTGAAATGAACAAAATGAATAGTAAATTTCATTATGATGAATTTACTAATCAGCCCATAAAGTTTAGTTATAATGATACTCATAAAAATGTTTCACATCATGAAAATTCAAATCAATTTACAAATCCTTTGTATGATAGTACCATTGAACCCGGGGGGTTGATAGGGAAGAGATCTAATGATTATGAAGGAAACAAAGTGAAACAAAGTCAGAACGAAAACTTTAGGGTGATTCAGAATCAAAATGTTGATACAAACATACCTGGAAATCAACCCATTATGGCAACAAGAAATCAACTTCTTGAATTAATTCAAGAAACATATGGACCTTTGAATAGAAATATTCAGGTCCCATTGTATCGAAAGTCATATCCTGATTGGATTGATAGAACATATGAATTCCCACGAGGGTATAAAATCCCTGAATTAGCTCTATTCTCTGGTGAAGGAGAGCAATCAACTATAGAGCATATTGGGAGGTTCACTGGGCAATGTGGTGAAGTTGGAAATAATGATTTTTTGAAACTTCGTTTGTTTTCAAATTCATTAACAGGGAATGCATTTACTTGGTATGTAAATCTCCCACCAGGATCTATTCAAAATTGGGTACAATTAGAAGAAATGTTTCATACTCAGTTCTTTAGAACTGATCCTGAAGTTTCTATGGCTGATTTAGCCAGACTTAGACAAAAACCTGATGAAAAAGCCTCACAATTTATTCATAGGTTTAAAAAGGCAAAGAATAGATGCAGAATTAGTTTGCCTGAAAATGAATTTGTGAAGTTAGCTCAGAATGGTTTAGAGTTTGAGTTAAGGAAAAAATTCGATGGAATAGAATTCAGGGATCTTATGGAATTAACCACCAAAGTGTCAAGGTATGAAACTTTGTTAAAAGAAGAATATCAAAGACAAAATTCATCTTTTAAGAGTTATTACTACGACCCAAATTATGAAGTAGATGCCGCTGAAATAATCGGCAAATCACCATTCACTTGTGATGCATTAATAAAAATAGATAGTAAAACAAGTTATCAAGCAAAGAAGAATGCTTCGAATGAAGGTTCGAGGCAATATTCTTTTGATATATCAAAAGTAGATTCTATTTTTGATCATATGTTGAATGGTCAATTCATAAAGTTGCCCAAAGGACATAAAATTCCAAGTTTTGAAGAGGTAGGAAATAAAGAATATTGCAAATGGCATAATTCTTGGAGACATTCAACAAGTAATTGTATTGTATTTAGAAATGTAATACAAGAACAAATTCAAAAAGGGAATTTAAAGTTTCCTGATAAAGGTGATGAATCTATGGGTATTGATAATAACCCATTCCCTTCAATTCAAGAAGTTGAAGTCGAATTCCATGATGTTCATTTCCCAATTTAAAGACATACAGATCAAAAAGAAGAAAGTCATCAAAATGTCTATAATTGGAAAACATTATTGTTTGGAATTGACAAAATTACTTTTATTCGATTCATGTTACAGGAAAGTCGAATTGAAGAAGATACTGAGTCTATTCATTCAGAAGAAAATGAAAGTGAATTTACTCTGGAAGATTCACAGACTGGAATGAAAGAATTACTTGTTGAGATGCACAATGCTGAATTTCCTACTTGGAAGAATAAGAAGAGAATGATTCATAATCCAGAATCTAAGAGCTTAATAATTAGATCAAAAGCAGAAACAGAAACAGAATTACCAATGTTTGAAGATCCTTTAAGGTCAACTGCTTCGAAGCCAGATCAAGAGATCCTCAAACAATTATGTTCTAAATGTGGTGAGGAGTATGTTAAAGCAGCTGAAAAAGATAATTCATATACTGGGAAGGTAGATCATTTTGTGAAGCCATGGGAGAAAGGTAAAGGAAAAGTAAGTTATCCTAAACCTCCATATGTTAATCATCCACATCATAAATTCTCTTATGGACCTTTTTATCCACCTAAGAATTATCAAAAGAATTTTCAGTACTTTAGGCCTGGTTTTGTTAACAAACCAAATTTTAATCAACAAAATTTTGGTTTGAAAAACAATAATCAGTTTCATAAACCAAAAGTGCCAAATCCTAACCAGCCTAATTTTAAAGGATGTACTCTAGACCATAGAAAAAATGCAGGTGTTTTTACAGGAGAAAGGCTAACTTCGAGTCAACAAGGAAAGTCAAAGCTAGTTATTCCACCAAAGGTGCCTATCGACAATTGGTATGTTTTAAGACATCCAAAAAACCAAGAGTTGGAATACAAGCCATTTATGTCCAAGACTCAGAAAAGAAGACTGCAACGAAGGTATGCCAAAATGCAAGAGAATATTAATATAAATATTCAGAGAAATGTAGATTCTTCAAAGCCTAACCCGAGGTTTGAAAGGAAGACTATGAAAGATGAAAATGAGAAGCATATGACATTGGTCGATGAGAACAAATTATCCTCGATCATTGAGCAATGCAGAGAGGCAATGGAAATTGATGAAGAAAGTCCAAACAATGTTCAAACGGATACTTCAAAGGAAATCAATTTTCCTGAAGATCAAGAATTTGATCTGATGATAGAGGAAGCAAATGTTAATATGGCCTTTACTTTGCCAACATCTTTCGAAGCAAAACCAGGGCAAAGCAATTGTATTGATGGAGATGTTGAAGACACTCAAGGTTTCTGTCCTGAGATCGTGGAATCTGAAGTTGAGCTTCAAGCCAATGGTAAAGTTTACAAATTTGTAAAACCAACTTCTCAGATGACTAAACATCTAAAACCCCTATATGTAAAGGCATATATTAATGGTTGTCCACTAAACAGAATTTTAGTAGATAATGGAGCAGCCGTTAATATAATGCCTATTACTACTTTGAAAAAACTCAACTTAGAAGAAAATAAGTTGCTCCCAACAGAAGTTGTAATTTCTGGATTTGCGGGAAGTAAAAAGAAAGCAAAGGGGATATTGCCTGTTGAATTAACTGTTGGTTCGAAGGCTACAATGACTGCATTTTTTGTTGTTGAAGGAAATTCAAATTATAATGCATTATTAGGTAGAGATTGGATACATGCTAATAAATGTATTCCATCTTCAATGCATCAGCAACTGATTCTTTTAAATGAAAATGCAGAATTTGAGATGGTGGAAGCTGATCGAAAACCATTCAATGTAGCTTCAAATGTAATGGAAGCCAGGCTTTATGAAGAGCCCATTGGTCCGGTTGATCTAAGTAAAATTCCTGCAGTTAACGAAGACAAAATTTGGGAAGATGCACTTTGTCAATTCGTAGGACCAGCAAGTGGTCCGGATAATATGAATGATGAATCGAATGTCTAATTTCTCTAAGAAATTAGAAACTGAGGCTGTTCATACGGCCTTAGAAAAAGTGGCTGTACAAGCCATTCATTCGAAGCTTTTGGATGAAGAATTTATTCATGCAGGATGGAATGAAGGTATTCTGGAAGATGAACATGAGCAGTCAAAGGTTGTATTTGATAATGATGTTTCTCTAGTTTCTGAACAATCTTTAAATTTAAAGTTGCAAAATGTTGATACTTTAGTAGAAGTTAATTTAGGTAGTGTTTCTAGTTCAAAGACTGTTTTTATTAGTAATTTCTTAGATGATTCAGCTAAAGAGAAGCTTATATCTGTGTTGAGAGAATACAAAGATTGCTTTGCATGGGATTACCATGAAATGCCTGGTTTAGACAGATCTTTGGTTGAGCACAAGTTGCCAATAAAAGAAGGCTTCAAACCATTCAAGCAGGAATCTCGAAGACTTGCTCCGAAGGTCATTCCAAAGATTAAAGAAGAAATTGAAAGATTGTTGAAAGCAGGTTTTATCCGAACAGCCAGGTATGTTGAATGGGTTTCTAATATAGTTCCTGTGATTAAAAAGAATGGTAAATTAAGAGTTTGTATTGATTTTAGAAATCTTAATTTAGCCACTCCAAAGGATGAATATCCGATGCCTATTGTGGATTTGTTGATAGATGAAGTAGCTGGACATCAAATAATGTCATTTATGGATGGACATTCAGGATATAATCAAATATATATTGCTGAAGAAGATGTCCATAAAACTGCATTCCGATGTCCTGGCAGTATTGGTACTTTTGAATGGATCGTAATGCCTTTTGGTTTGAAGAATGCAGGAGCTACTTATCAAAGAGCTATGAATGCTATTTTTCATGATATGATAGGTGATTTTCTAGAATGTTATATTGATGATATAGCCATTAAATCAAACAATATAGAAAATCATCTAGAATATTTGGAAAAGGTATTTAAAAGAATGAGACTTTATAAGTTGAAGATGAATCCACAAAAATGTGCCTTTGGTGTTAGTGCTGGGAATTTCCTAGGCTATTTAGTGCACAAAAAAGGCATTGAAGTAGACTCAAATAAAGCAAGAGCGATTATTAATGCAAAGCCTCCCTCTAATAAAAAAGAGTTGCAAAGGTTTTTAGGACAATTAAACTTCCTTCGAAGGTTCATTTCAAATGCTGCAGGAAAAACCAGAGTGTTCTCTTCACTATTGAAGCTGCGAAATGAAGATGAATACAACTGGAATGAAGAACATCAGAAGGCATTCGAAGCAATCAAGACTTATCTGATTAATCCACCTATTTTGATGCCACCAAGGTTGGATAAACCTTTGAAGTTATATATTTCAGCAGCCGAAGAATCTATTGGCTGTCTTTTGGCTCAAGATAATAATGAATTCAGAGAACAAGCCATTTATTATTTGAGTAGGGCATTGAATTGTATTGAATGTAGATATTCTTCAATTGAAAAGTTATGCCTTACATTGTATTTTGCTGCAATGAAACTCAGATATTATTTGCTTCCAAGGAATGTAATTGTCTTATCAAAGTTCAATTTGATAAAATATATTTTATCTAGACCTTTGCTTAATAACAGAATCGGAAAATGGATTCTAGCATTAACAGAATTCACTTTTGTTTATATGCCCCAAAAGGCTGTGAAAGGTCAAGCCTTAGCAGACTTTTTGGCTGATCATCCATGCCTTGATATAAAACAAGAAGAGTTTGATTCTTTTAGTATTGGTTTTGCTCCATGGAGAATGTGGTTTGATGGTTCGAAGACAAACCAATATTCTGGAATTGGAGTGGTTATTGAATCTCCAAAAGGAATCAAGACTAAGTTTAGTCTTAGACTTGAATACAATGGAACCAATAATCAAGCTGAATATGAAGCTTTAGTGTTTGGTTTAGAAATACTAAAAGAATGGAAAGCTGAAATGATTGAAGTTATGGGAGATTCTCAATTAATTGTAAACCAAGTGAAAGGAGAATATAAATGCTTAAGCCCCATTTTAATTCCTTATTACTTGAGTGCTGTACATTTGTTATGTAACTTTGATGATGCAGTCATTGATTACATACCAAGATTCATGAATGAAGAGGCTAACAGTTTAGCCCAAATTGCTTCGGGTTTTAAAGAAAATCCTTGGGAAGAAGAAATTTGTTTCGAAAATAAAAAGAAAATATTACCTTCTTTATTGGATAGAGGTTTACCTCTAGAGGTAAATGAAGTTCAAATTATTAAGAAAGATTGGAGAACTCCAATAATAAATTTTCTTTCTAACCCAAATGCTGAATCAACAAGGGCAACAAGGCTTAAAGCCATTAAGTACATTTTATATGATGATATATTGTATAAAAAAGGAGCTGATGGTTTGTTACTTAGATGCCCAAGTTTAAAAGAATCCATGAAAATAATGGGTGAAGTCCATGAAGGAACTTGTGGTGCACATCAACCTGGTATTAAAATGAGATGGTTGATTCGAAGACATGGGTTTTATTGGCCTACAATTCTCAAAGATTGCATTGAATATGCTAAAGGTTGTCAAGCTTGCCAAAAACATGGAAATTTACATCATAGGCCAGCAATTGAATTAAATTCCATTATCAAACCATGGCCATTTAGAGGTTGGGCAATGGATTTGATAGGAAAAATATTTCCTCCTTCATCCAAACAACATTCTTTTATTATTGTTGCAACTGATTATTTTACGAAATGGGTTGAAGCAAAACCTATGGTTTCAATAAATCAGTGTGATATTATAAATTTTATAAAAGAAATAATGAGTAGGTTTGGAATTCCTCAAACCATAACTGCAGATCAAGGCAGTGTATTTGTGGGAAGTGAAGTCAAAAATTTTGTTGATCAATATGGAATTACCTTGATTCATTCAACTCCTTATTATGCCCAGGCTAATGGTCAAGCTGAATCTTCGAATAAAACTATCAAACAAACTATGCAGAAGATGATTGAAGATAACCCAAGGGAGTGGCATGAATTGTTGATAGAAGTTTTGTGGGCTTATAGAACTTCGAAACGTTCTAGTACTGGAACAACCCCATATGCATTGACATATGGACATGATGCAGTACTCCCAATGGAAATAAATGTAAATTCATTAAGAGTAGCCAAACAGCATCAAATGTCTTTTGAAGATTATCATCAATCCATGTATATGGAACTTGAGAACATTGATGAAGAAAGAGTAGATGCACTTAATCAGATTCAAATTCAAAAGAAAAAGGCTACAAGGGCTTATAACAAAAGGGTTAAAATCAAAACCTTTACAGAAGGTGATTTGGTATGGAGAACTATTTTACCAATTGGTTTGAAAGATCAAAAATTTGGGAAATGGTCACCAAATTGGGAAGGACCATTTCAAATTCATCGAGTTTTAAAAGGAGGTGCATATCATTTAAGAGGAATGAATGGGTATGTACACAATAAGAAAATTAATGGAAGATTCTTAAAGGAATACTTTCCAACAATATGGGAGAATAGAAACATGTAATATACACAAAAGAAAATATATTCATAAAGGATCGAAGCAAATGTTTACATAAGAGTAATTGTGAAATTGTTTCAAATACATCCTTTTTTCTAGAAAAATTGCAAAGATTTCTTGAAACTCTCCCAATCAGCACTATTGCTATCCAGATATTGCATGAGTCCTTTCTTCTTTCTGGCAATTTGTGGATTGTTGTCAAGATGAAACTTCAATTTTTCTTTCGTTGGAAGAGCTTCAGTCTTTAAAGCCAGAAGTTTCTCTTGGTTTGAAGTCCTCTCAGTCTGAAGGTCCTGCAGTTCCTTTTGAAGAGCTTCAATCTTCGAATCAATCTGATGAATAGTCTGATCTATTTCTTTCTGAGAATCCAGATTGGTTTTCAAGGTATTAGAGAAAAGGTGCATTTCTTCAAGAGTCACATTGCACTGAACCAGGTCATTCCTTATCTCTTCATGATTCTTTATAAGGGTAATCATATGAGTGATCAGATATTTCAGATTAGTGGGAGACCCTGGAGATGCATTCTGTAAATCTTGAAGAAGGTCATTGCACTGTGCTAACACTTCATCTCGAAGCTCAGTCTGATTCAGATCATTTAGAGAAATAGCAGCACATTTTTGAAACAGGGATTTGGTTTTAGCTGAATAGGAATGAGTAGTTAGAATTTCTACTGGTTCATCCTCAGGAGTTTGAACAGCAGAAGCAGCTAATTTGACCAATTCCAATGTATCATCAGTATCAGAAAAGTATGGATCAGAAGAAGGTATATCCACTTCACTGCTAGGAACAGATGCAGGTACTTTTTCTTCTTGACTTTTTGTCTGTAGCAAAGAAATTGAAGGTTATTTAAGGAATTTACCAAAAGTTGATATATAAAAAATATATTTATATTTACCTCAGTTGAAGCTTCATAAGTTAATAACTTGATGGGAGGACTCATTTGAGTATCTTGAGAAGTTGAAGAAGAGGGGATTTTTTCCAAACCTCTGAATTTAATAGGTGTTGATGACTGCATCAATAAATTAGAGGTAAATATTTGATTTTTTATGTTATTGGTAATCAAATATACATGAAGAATGTAAACTCACGAAAATAGCAGTAGCTTGAAGAGCTTCATAATATTCTGGAGGCAGTGCCTCGAAATGCAAGGCCATTTTCTGAAGCAGCTCGTGTATCTGAAATAAGAAAATGTTAGTAAATTGAATAAAACAAATACAATCAAATTTTTGTTCAATAAGACTTGTATTTCTTACCTCTGGGGATACCGAGGGAGTAGCATGAGTTGAAGAAGGAATCTCTGAAGATGCAGGAATCTAAAAAAAAAAAAAAAGGACAGTTAGAATGAAATGTCTTAGACAAATATTGGCAAAATTTTAAAGTAAATATGAGAATTTACTTGAAAATTGGCAATATAGCCAGAAGTATCCATCATTGCCAAAGGAGTTAGAGTCAGAATTTCATGATCTTTCTCTTCTTCAACCCTTTTTTGTTTTTTCTGTCTCTTTTCCTTTTTCTTCTCTGCTCTAGCTTCATAGAAGGCTACTTTAGCCTCTAATTCTGCCATTCTCTCTTTTTCTTTCCTTATTTCTTTTTCTTTTTTCTTCTCTTCTTTTCTTTTTCTTTTTCTCTCTTGTCGAGTTAAATCCTCTTCAGAATCAATAGCAGGGTTTGGAACTTCTTGAGAAACAACAGTGTGCTCCAAAAGTTGAGAAGGACTGTGAAGAGCTTTAGTCCTTTGCTCTGGAAAGAGGTCAGGATATAACTTCTTTTTTCCTTTCTCCACTATGGCAACAGAAGAAGCTTGAGATGCAGACACAGCTGGAAGATCTTGGATCGAAGTTTTTCTTCTCTGAATCAACTGTGGAGCCTCTTCTGTTTCTTTCTCACTCTCTTCATCACTGATTACTATCTCAGTTGGATCACTGATGATAGTTTTTTGTCTCGATTGACTCAGAAGTCTCTGACCTGCATTTACAATATTATTATTAATAAATTCTTTTAGTTTGAATAAAATGTATGCATCAATAGATACTTACTCTTTCTCTTGCTGGGAGAAACTTGCTCAGTATCTTTTATTTTCTTCTCTTTCTTCACTGTCTTTACTCGAACATGAGTTGAAATTAAGGAAGCTGTCTTGTCAGAAGTTCCCACATCAACTGAAGTAGTTGAGCGAAGCTCGAATGGGAACAAAGCTTGGACTAGATTAGGGATATCAAAGCCACCATATGCCTGCTGCCAGTTGGTCTCCCACCAAGTCTCAAAACAGTTCTCAGTGATATTGGATTTCCCAAATTGGAAGAAATGAAAGCTATTTTTTGATTTGAGGTAAAAAGTTTGAATGCTTTGAATCTGGTCAGTAGATTTAAAAGTTATTCTCTGGGAAGCAACTGGATTGAATGAACTGACATATGGAAGGGGAATGGTTTGAAGAAGACCAAATTGCCTTGCAAAAAGATTAGGCAAGTATGGTTCAATTTGAGATTCAAAAAATTGTGCTCTGCCCCTTGTAGCAAAAGAAGAAACAACAAGGTCTCTACTGATTAGAAAGCTGGCCCAAGAATTTGTCACATATGAGGGGTAAGTCTCTTGGTGTTGAATATTTTTAATCTTTTTTATCCATTGAGGCCCAACTTTTGGATTGAAGAATGGTTGAAAGAAAGAAGCATTCCTTCGAAGATCCAAATTAAGAAAGAAATTTAAATATTGCTCAAAAGAAAAAGAAGGAACACTTTCAGTCATTACCATTCTTTCACCAAAGTTAACAAAAGTTTGTTCTTTCAAATCAATCAAGTTGGGCCGAATTTCAGGAAAATATGCATATAACCAAAATTGCAAAATCCAAAAGGGACCCCCCATCTGATAAGACAACTTCTTAGAATGCATTTCTTGGCATCTTTTGTAGAGATTGGCCAAAAGAAAAGGAGCCAAAGCAAGGGTATGCTTCGAAGATAGAGCCTTGGCCAAATAAAGAAATTCCAAAGTAATTCTTTGAGAAGAAGAACAAATCAAGAATCTGTTGATCCAAAAAAGAAGAAAAGAAATATATTCTTGCTTTGAAAATTTCTTCGAATCATTTTTCATTTCAGCCTTGATGAAGGCAGAGTAGCTAAGGTCTTTGCTTTGAGGAAAATTGTAGGTTGAAGTTTGACCTTCAGCCAAAAAGGTTGTGATTTCAGAACCAAAAGGAAATACACTTGTAATTTCACAAATATCCATGACTGTTGGAGACATGGGACCACATGGAAAGTGAAAACAGTTAAAGGTGGGGGACCAAAAACATAAAGCAGCTGCGAGAAGCTTACCATTGCACTGAAAGCCTCTCGTAGATAAAGTGATGGCATCATGGATTCCTATTTCATGCCACTCTTGTTCCTTAAAGCTCTTGGCTCGTTCCACCCAAGCATTCCAACCAGTTTCTATTTTGGGCCAGTGTCTGATGGGTCTTCCATCCCATTCAAGCTTTTTACTTTGCTGAAGCAAAGTTTGTTGTCCTTCGGGGAATGGAAAATGAGGGGTAAAGTCTTTATGAATCTCCTTTTTGAAGGATGGCCCTAAAACGGTATAGTTGGCATTGGATGAATGAGGGTTTAAGATGTGAGGATAAACATCTTCGGACCGATATTTTAGGGTTTCGTTAAAGAGTTGTGACAATACAAGGGAAGAAGATGATTCCACAGTCGCGGGTGTTGAAGAAGAAGCTGCCATTGAAGGTTGGATGCAAGGTTGACGAAATGGAAACAGTAAAAATTGAAGAATTCAGTTCGCAGTCCTTTGAAGGTAAAACGATAATTACGCAGCAGAGTTGAAAAGACGTGGGGTTATCACATCAATTCGAAACTCTTTAAAAAACAGAGGATTTCTCTTGATGCGGGGGGTATGTTTACTATTAAAATAACTGCCCAATAAAATCTGGGCACGTGGCGT
>JAESVK010022262.1:0-10850 GCA_017140935.1 Hamamelis virginiana | reverse complement strand
GAATAACAATTGCTGGAACTGAAGTAATTAGAAGCTAAACTAGACAAGAAGTAAACTAGCAGGTAGTTGATGACGTTGAGAGTGGTGTCCTTTCTTCATTCATTCTTCTCCTATTTATAGACAAATTTTGGAGCTGCTGGCCACGTCCAGGTGCTTGCTTGCTGGCTGAATATGGCTGTTGTGATCCCTTGAAATATGCTGCCACTTCCCTTAAAAATAGGAACTGTTGCTGACTTAGTCCAGCAATTAATTTGCTGATTTTTCCCTCTTGATCTCTTATTGGTCTGGTGCTGGTTTGATGCTCAATTGATGCTGATTTTGAAATTTGGCCTCCCATGCGTGTCCGAACTTTGCTGCTGGATTGGGCTTGTCAAATGCTTGGTCTGATGGTAACCATCTTGCTGTTGGATCTTCATCAGATTCTTATTTGGGCTGTTGGACTTCAATTCTCTTAATGGACTTTAATTTCTTGTGGCCCTTAAATAAGCCTACTTGAAATTTGTCCAGCCCATATATATATTTGGCCCAACATTTGCCCCCCCATTTTTGAATTTAAAAACTAGATAATAAATTTTTAAATTTCAAAAATGTAGATAAGCCAAATCTCTTATCATCAGGTGATAAGCCCAAACACTTTCCTTAAATATACACCATTTCCAAAAAACCACAAAGATCCAAACACTCCCTTTTTCTCTTTCCACCTTTTCATCTCCTCTTCTTCACATCCACCGAAACCCATTTCCTCCATTCTTGACCTTCAAAAACCTCCATATTTCTTCACGATAACTCCATCTTTCCTCCTCTTTCCACTAACTTCATCAACAATTTCGCCTCTCATCAAGGAATCATGGTTAGAACGCGATTTACACCGTTGCGTTCTTCACAATCGGAAGCTCCTTCGTCACCCTCGACCATTCTTTCTTCTATTGAAGGTACATACAATGACAATGAAGTTTTTACACTTCCAAATTCAAATGATCTCACTCTTGGCCCCTCCTTTACACAACCCTTCAACGATACCGAGATTCGATAAGTTTTTCCCCGTTTTGGTAATGAAAAATTTCTTTTTGAATCACCAATTTCGTGGGAAGGTTGGTTTGAATCAAAATCGATCCGCACTTGGAACAAAGCTCCCCCTCAATGGGTTGAATGGGTTGATAGGGATCGTTCTTGCCATCATGCACGTTGGGTTGAAACGGGAATCGCGGAATGCATAGAGCTCTCTCGGCATCCACTGCCAATGGACCGTTCAATGATTGCCGCGGCTTTATGCTTTTGGAGTCGATCCTCGAATGCCTTCTATTTTGGTTGTGGACCAATGGCTCCAACTATTTTTGATGTTACACACCTCACCGGTTTGTTTCCTCACGGTGAAGAGGTAAGTGCTTCCCTCCAACTTCTCCCAACTGATGTGAAGTTTAATGATTCAAATACTAGACTTTCTTTCGGTAAATTTATTCAAGCCGAAAAGAAACGTAGTACTTTGGTTTCGGATCAAGAGCATTGTGCATTTCTCCTTCAATTTCTAGATAGATTTCTCTTTTGTGTTTCTGCAAACAGCATGACCAAAGAGTTCAAAAATTTAGCCATTGGACTTGCATCAGGCCGAAAATTGTCTCTAGCTCCCTTTGTTCTCAGCCACTTGTATAGATCTCTTTTTGATGTTGTAGAAGCTGGCCTTACCCCATCTGGTGGCCCTCTATGGATCTTGCAATTTTGGCTTTTTGAATATTTCAAAGACTTTGGTTCCTCTCCAAATCCTGTACCTAAAATAGAACAAACTAGTTTCAGCCGTAGATGGATTTCGGCAGGAACTTCAGGCAAATCTTTTTCTGAATGCATGGCTTTCTTTTGTCAACTTGATTTTTCAAGGGATAATTCTCTCTTCTTTCCCTTTAATGACTCTTCTTTCTTCCCACTTTGGCTCCGACCGTATGGCCTTCTACTTCCCAGTAATAAGTCGGTTTTAACCAAACTTTGGGCGAGCTATTTGATCACTCGAGAGTTGTATTATGGTGGAGCAATTGAATCTGGAAATTTAAATAAAAAATGCAGCTCCGAACTATACTCACCTGCTCTTTTTGCCCGCCAATTTGGTTTTGTACAAAGTGTGCCCGTGCCTCCATATCTTTTTATTTTAACAAAGAATCCCATGAATAGAAACACCTTTTCAACAAAGAGAGATCTCATCTCAATCTCTAGTGTTCTCCCCACCAAAAGCCTCATGTTTTCCACTTCAAAGACCCCATGTACTCCAAACACCACAGAGGATTTCAAAGTTTGGTGGCAGGCTTTCTTTAGCACCATTCTCTCTGCAATTTCGGCCAAGACTCTTAAAGCTTTTGCTCCTGCAGAAAGTGTTGAAAAATATGGCACAGGTAATCTTTTTTGAAGTTTGATTTCTATTTACTTTGTACATACCTCTTTCGCATATACCTCACTTTTATTTTCTTTTGTATTTGTAGTTGTCTCAAAGAGCAAGTCTACCAAAGCAAAAAGAAAACTTATTGTGTCAGAAGAAGAAGAATCTGAGGAAGGTGAACCAGCTCGTACTCCCACTTTTTATCCCGAGTCTGCTCAAAGCCTTCAACATTCCTCTGCACGTGCTGATGATGAAACTGGCGATACGGGTGATTCTTACATCGTGCCCATGCCACTTTCTTTTGTTGCTCCTGTTCACACGTCTCCATCCCCTGCTCAAGCAATTCCAGCCCCTATTTTTACAGCACCAGCCCCTGTCTTCACAACACCAGCCCCTGTTTTCACAGCACCAGCCACTGTTCCAGTTGTTAAGACACCAGCTACTCCCGCTTCTAAGAAACAAAAGACTGCTGATTCCCCAACCACAAGTGCAATGTCAAACCCGGCGGCATACTTCGAAAGTTTGCGCCATGTTCTTAGTCAACCTACTCCATCTCCTTCACTGCCTTCACTGCCTTCATTATCAACTCCAGTAACTTCCTCCCAGGTTGAAGATGCCAAAAAGATTTTGATCTCTTTGCTGAAATATCCTTTTAAGGAGATGAATCATCCGGGTCGGACAATGTCTCTGAAGGACTCAATTCATGTACTACTTTCTGCTGATGACATTCCTGTGGCTCTTAGAGGACACCTTCAGCAACTTCTCAATATTGATGCTTTGAACCGGGAATTTGAGATCGCCCAAAGAAAAATATCAGATGTCGATTCCTTCCTCAATGATTTTGCTGGAATGGTACTTACTATGAGGAATCACACCACCCGATTTGATTCTTTGGTTGCCTCTTCTGTCACCGTGCAAACTGATGTTGAAAAACTGAATTCTGAGGTGGTTGAAATTGACTAATTGATTGCTGATCCACAGTCCCGCAGAGAGAAAGTCTTTGATAAAATTGCTGGCTTCGAGAAACAACTTGATAATATTGAGTCAGCGGAGGCAGAGCTAGCTGGGGAATTTGCACCTATGTTGGAAGTTTACCAAGCAACACTCCCAAGCGTAGAGGGGTGGCACCAGTCGAAATCTACAGCTCTTACAAATATCACAGAGATTGAGCAACAATGGGCTGATATAGTGAAAGCCTTTCCTGGCTTTTGAGCTTTGTACTCAAACAATTGTCATCTTTTGCTACTTTTATTTAATTTGTCTAGAACATTATTTTGATTAATTCTAATGTTAATTCCTACTCCTATTCCTACTTTATTTCTCTACTACTATGTTTGTGATTTATGCATTTCCCACATGGTAGGAAAATAACGCTTCAGGAATTGTCCATTAATGGCCCTTGGATGTTTTTGGCCATCTAAATTAGACAAAATATAAGCGCCTCCAGAATATACTTCCAAAATTTTAAATGGTCCCTCCCATGTAGGGGACCATTTACCAAACATAGGATCTTTAATCCCAATTGGCAAAACAGTTTTCCAAACCAAATCTCCCTCCTTGAATACTTTACCTTTCACCTTTTTATTGTATGCCCTTTCAACCTTGGCCTTTTGTATAGTTAAAGTATTCAATGCTCTCATCCTTCTCTCATCCATAGATTCCAATTCAATTAACATAGCTTCCGAGAATTCAGCCGGTGTTAATTTATTTTGGAATGCTACTCTCAATGACGGCACCGTTATTTCCAAAGGAAGCACGGCGTCGTGGCCAAAAGTAAGTGTATATGAACTAGTTCCTATACTCGTTTTGAAAGACGTCCTAATGGCCCATAAAGCTTCAGATAACAAAATGTGCCATATTCTGGGATTATCTTCAATCATTTTTTTCCACCACACTTTTAATAACTTTATTTGATGCTTCAGCCTGCCCATTGGCTTGAGCATAGTACGGCGTGGAATTTAATATTTTAATGCCATACTCATTTGAAAATGCTACAATTTTATCCCCTGTAAAGACAGTACCAGAATCGGCTGTGATAGATTCAGGCAACCCGAATCGGTGAATAATATTTTCTTTAATAAATTGGATCACATCGTCCTGATCAACCTTCTTCATTGGCTTCGCTTCCACCCATTTTGTAAAATAATCCGTAGCTACAATGATAAAACTCTGTATTTTAGACGATGGGGGATAAATTTTACCAATTAAATCCATGGCCCATCCGCGAAAAGGCCATGGTTTGATAATTGGTTGCATTTCCATTGCAGGTACCTTTTGCACAGGGCCATGTTTCTGACATGCGACACACCCTTTAGCATAATTTATACAATCCGACATAATCGATGGCCAATAATGCCCGTGTCTACGTATTAGCCATCTCATTTTAATGCCGGCTTGGTGAGCGCCACAAATGCCCTCATGTACTTCAGTCATAACCTTCATTGCCTCATTTTTATCTAAACATCTTAGTAATAAACCATCAACCGATTTTCGATACAACACATCCTCATAAATAATATAATTAATAGCCATGTGTTTCAATTTTTTATCGGCTGTGCCATATGGATTTTTTAGGTATTGGATAATCGGCGTTCTCTAGTCATCATTAATTTCCACTTCTTGGTCACAAATTAATACATTATCTCTTTGGAGTACGGATGACAGAAATTTCTTTTGAACTAAAATTGTTCGGTCCATCACATCCGTTGACAATCTTAACCCAGAAGCCAACTGTGCTAATTCGTTGGCTTCTTGGTTAAATTCTCTTGGGATATAATGAACCGATACATCAGAAAATTCTTCCATTAGTTGTGTTGCCAAAGCGAAATAAGGAGCTAACGTCCAGCTAGTGCATCTGTATTCTCCAGCCAACTGTTTAATTACTAGCTGGGAGTCACCGATTATCTCAACCATTTGAACTTTTATTTCCAATAGTAATTCCATTCTAACAATAACTGATTCATATTCGGCTTGATTGTTGGAACTTTCAAAATCTAATTGAAACGAAAATTCCAAATGATTTCCATTTGGCGCTATTAACACAATTCCAATCCCCGATTTTCTTTCATTTCTGGAGCCATCAAAAATCAATTTCCAAGGCTTAATGTTTATTAATCCGATTTCCGCCACATCCTCCATCAGACTTTCATCAAGACATGGATGATCGGCCAGAAAATCGGCTAACACTTGCCCTCTCACGGCCCTTTGAGGAATATATAAGAAACAAAATTCAGAAAAAGTAAATATCCATTTTCCAATCTTTCCTCGAATTAAAGGCCGAGATAACATGTATTTAATTAAATCAGTACGAGAAATAACATAAACCACTGAACCTAGCAAGTATCACCTTAATCTAGTAGCAACGAAATACAAAATTAAACACAACTTCTCTATAGAAGTATATCTAATCTCTACGGCTGATAAAATCCTACTTAAGTAATACATAGATTGCTCTTTTTTCTGATCATTCTCTTGAGACAACAATGCTTCAATTGAATCCTCGGCGGCTGAGATATACAACCGTAGAGGCCTCCCTTTCACTGGTGCTATCAACACTGGTGGCTTTGTCAATAAGCTTTTCAGCGTATCGAAAGCCAATTGGTGTTCCTCTTTCCAGACAAACTGCTCCTGACCTTTCAATTTTAACAAAGGAGAGAAAACATTTAATTTTCCAGCCGAATTTGAAATAAAATGGCGTGAGAAATTAATTTGGCCAATGAATCGTTGTAACTCTTTCTTATTGCTGGGAGGTTTTGCTCATTGAATTGCTCTAATTTTATTTTTATCAACCTCAATTCCCCTTTTATGTACCAAAAATCCTAAGAAATTCCCAGCTGAAACTCCGAATGCACATTTAAGCGGATTCATTTTTAATTTGTGCTTTCTCATTCGCTCAAATGACATCCTAAGTTCTTCAACATGAGTTTCTTTCTTTTTAGATTTAACAACTATATCGTCAATATAAATTTCCATGAATTTGCCGATCATATCATCAAAAATTTTATTCATGGTTGACTGATAAGTTGCCCCGGCATTTCGTAGGCCAAATGGCATTACTACCCAAGCAAATATTCCTAAAGCACTTGGACAACGAAATGCCGTTTTTGGCACATCCTCTTCAGCAATATAGATTTGATTATACCCCGAATGACCATCCATGAATGAGAGTATTTTATTGTTAGATGAACCATCTACCAATAAATCTGCCATTGACATTGGATACTCGTCTCTCGGGGTGGCCAAATTTAAATTTCAAAAATCGATACAAACCCGAAGTTTTCCATTCTTTTTTAAAACAGGGACTACATTGGATAACCATTCCGTGTACCTTATTGGACGAATAAAACCAGCCTCTAGTAGTCGATCAATCTCCTCTTTGATTTTTAGAATCACTTCGTTGGACATCCTCCTTGGGGGCTGTTTGTACGGCCTGAATCCTTTTCTGATTGGCAGCTTGTGTTCCACGAGGCTCCGATCAAGTCCTGGCATATCTTGATAGCTCCATGCAAAACAATCAGAATATTCCTGCAAAATAGTAATAATGTCAGCTTTTAAATTTTCATCCAATGCCTGACTAATAAAAGTCGGCTTTGGATTTTCAGGAGTCCAGAGATTTACTTCTTGCAGCAAATCCTAAACTTCAGCCTGCACATCTTCTAATTTCTCAGGAGCACACTTTAAATTTTCCATGGTAATCCCTTCAGCTGTTACTTCTTCTCCTTCCCAAACAAATTCTGATTCATTCAAGGTAATTTTTTCTTCAGTATACTTTCGGATCTTCTCTAAAATAGTCCGAACTGCTGAATCATTCTCACTTTCCAAAGATGTACTATCCATTAATAACTATCATTGAAAAAGCAAGATATGTTCGGCCTCTCTGGAATTAAATCCATAGTCCGGATATCTTGAGAACAAATTTTTCTAGGTGGAAGACCAATCGCTGCTATGATTCCAGTAGGTTTCCCACATTTGTCAAAACCAGTGAACTTGACCGTGCCTACACCCTCATTGTAAAGACAAGCATCAATTGCATTGGACCCTACTACAAAGGGTTTCCTGTCTGCTGTCACCACCTCAATTTTGCCTTCATGCCATAGAACTAAAAACTGATGTAACGATGAAGGAACGCACATACTCGAGTGAATCCAGTCACGACCCAACAGTGCATTGTAACTTGACGTTGAATCAATTACAAAAAATGCTACGGTCATTTTCTTTGAACCCACAATGAATTCCAATGGGACCACTCCCCTAGTTGCAGTCACACCACCAGAGAAATTAGTCACAGTCACCTCTGTTGGCACTAAATCGGATTCATCTTTTCCAACCTTCTTCATCATCGCCATTGGCAACACATTCATGGCGGCCCCATTATCCACCAAAATCCTGCTAACAGGGCATCCGTTTAAATAAGCTTAAATGTACAAAGGTTTGAGGTGTTGAGCCATCCTTTGAGTTGGTTTTTCAAAGGTGACTCTCTCACCATCAGTACTCAGAACAGGGGCACAGGCCTCTGTTTGTTCAACTAAAGCCTCCTCCATATGACTTTCACCATGTTGAGATTCAATTATTTGGCTCTCTTCTTTTGCCTGAAAAATCAACGGCAAGACAAATGCCACGTTACAAGACATTGTCTTTGGAATAGTGCCGAATTGAATATCAAACTCTTCCAGGTCATCACGGTCTTTTTCAGAACAAGAATCGTCGCCTTCCTCTGCATCAAGGCTTCTTTGTAATTCCCCCAATAAATTTTCTACCTGTTGGGTGCCAAGAGCTCCTTCTTCAACCGGGATTTCCATGTCTTTCTCAATTTTACTTAGAATCTCGGCTTCAGGAGCTGTTTCGGCCGTGATTTTTGCTTCTGTCACGGCCGAAACGACTGCTGACTTCTTCTTTTGCAACAATTTTCTCCGCTGTAGTCGTCTTTTCTGGGTTTTGGTCAATTTTCGTGGGAATTTTGGATGTTCAACCCTCACCCATCGTCTGTGCTCAACTCGAGGAGGACGCACCATCCTTGGCCTATTTACCCAAGGCGGTAAAGGGACCACAGGTTGGCGCACTGGAGGCATAACACGCCGATTTTCCATCCTTGGAATACTGTGCTGAATCGGTGTTGGCATTCTCCGCTAGTTTTGCACCCCTGGAAAATTCATTCTCGGCTTCCATTCAAATCTAGGCCGATGCACTTCTGTTTCACACCTTTGGCAAAGTGTTTGTGAATGATTCCTCGGTTTGAATGGAAAATTAACCCGTCCATTATTCTGAAAAAACCTTCCTTCCCCATTATTATAACCATTCATCTGGTTGTTGCTACGTATTGACCCTCTTTGGTTGAATGGTGACATGGGTGTGAGCATTCGGCGAAAATCAACTGACGCTACGCCGAGCCCAAAAGTTGGTGGGAAAGTTTCCACCTCCACTTCCATCTGTTGCTTCTCTTTGTCAGGGAATTTTAACAACCCTTTATCGATATGATCCCGTATCACATTCCGAAAAACAATACAATCGTTAGTATTATGTCTTTTCGAATTATGCCACTTACAGTACTCTATCTTTTTCAATTCTTCAGGTGGTGGGATTTTATGTCCATCAGATAATTTGATTACTTTAGCATTTAAAAGATGGTCAAAAATCTCACTTGCCTTAGATATATCAAAAGAGTATTGTTTAGATGTCTCATACACATTTTTCCCTGAAGATTGAACAATTGGGACATCTTTATCCTTTTTAAATAAGGCCTGGCATACAATGGGTTTTTTAGTAATGATTTCAGCCATAGCAATATCGTAATTTGGATCATGATAGTAGGTACCCAAAGATGAACTTTTCATTTGGGATTCCTCCTTCAACAACCATTCATATCTAGCTACTCTAGCTGACAACTCATATAAATCCTCAAATTCCATTCCATCGAACTTTTTGCGTAACTCAATATTTAACCCATTTTGTGCCAATTTAACAAATTCTTTTTCAGGCAAATAAACCATACATTTACTTCTAGCAATTTTGAAACGAGATAAATATTTTTCAGCCGACTCTCCAGGTAATTGTCTATATCTAGACAAGTCAGCCATAGTAACCTCATGCTCATTTCTAAAAAACTGAGTATGGAATTTTTCTTCCATATCTCGCCAAGTACCAACAGAATTGGACGGCAAGTTAATATACCAAGTAAATGCGTGCCCTGTCAAAGAACTTGCAAATAACCTTAATTTGTAAAAATCATTAACAGAAAACTCTCCACATTGCATAGTAAACCTTCCGATGTGCTCGACCGTAGACTGATTCCCATCACCAGAAAACAAAGAAAATTCAGGTACTTTAAAACCTCGTGGGAATTCATAATTACAGTCTATCCACTCCGGATAAGGTTTCCTATATGTAGGTCTATTCATTCTCCTTGTTGGGTTTTGTCCAACTACCTCTTGAATCATATTAAAAATATCATTACGGTCTAACACTGGTGGTTGGCCTAAAGCACCTTGATATCTATTATGTGCAATGTTCTCACCTATTTGAGGCATAGGAGGTTGCCCCCCGAGCCTTAATGGCGGGACCATTGACACTTGATCTGGATAATAATTTGCCGGCCCTATTACAGGCGGCATGTTATGATAATTAGGCGCATTTATCTGACCTCCAAATATTTCGAAGGGTTGTTGCCCCCCGAGTGTATCATCAAACGCATTTCTGCCGCCTTGCCTATTAAACGTTGGGTCCGGCCTTGGTTGCCCAACGCCGTTCCTAAACTGTTGAGTAGGCAACGCGGCTGAAATGATTGGAGGTCTATTCTCAATTAAAGTAGCAGGTGGTGGGCAACGAAGTGGCGTTGACATCCTAAGGTGCTCAGCGCTTCCCGAGGACTGTCCTGCCATTTCGGCCGTAGGAAAATCTAATTTACCACCAACACTTTCTTGAGAACGTTCTTGGTTGAACAATCCTCTTTCCATGCTTCGGCTCATGTCAAAAATAGTCTTATTGACTGATCCGAATGCATTTGAGAATTCTTGATTAAGTACCTGCAAATTACTTGACAATTTTTCACTCCCCAATTGCAAATCACTTGACATTTTTGCGATACTCAATTGAAGATCAATAGACAACTTTGCATTGCTTTCACGAAAATCACTAGACATTTTTGTGATACTTTCACGAAAATCAGCAGACAATTTTGCATTATTTTCATGGAAATCATTAGATATTTTAGCAATACTTTCGTGCAAATTGTCTGACATTTTTGTAACATTATCCTGTAATTTTCCAGACATCCTTGCATTATTTTCTGTGAGGGTCTCCATGCTCTCACTATTGCGTTGGATTATTTCCTGAAAAATTCCAACAGAAGATGGAGACATCAATGGCAACGGTAGGGAAGTTTCCTCTCGCCGAACACCTTCATGAAGCGGAACCTCCCCTCGCGGGGCATCCCCAACAGGAAGCTACTCGCTTTCGGAAACGCCTTCCGTTTGCTTATTCTTGCTTCGAGTCA
>JAESVK010022246.1:0-10428 GCA_017140935.1 Hamamelis virginiana | reverse complement strand
GTTGACCCTGGGTGCCCAAGTCTATCATGCCAAAGCATAAAAATGTTTGGGTTAGAGAGCTTCTGGCTCATCACCATATTTAATTCAATTGTTGTTATAGTGGTATAATACAATCCTGAAGAAAAAGCAGGCAATTTTTCCACTACAAGCTTCTGGCTTGAAACAATATGAGTAATATATAAATATTCTTTATTATTTTCACATGTGGTCTCAATATGATATCCATTACGACGTATATCTTTAAAACTTAGCAGATTTCTTCTGGATCTGACTGAATATAAGGCATCGTTAATATGGAATATCGTGCCACATGGTAACATTATAGTGGCTCTTCCGGAACCATCAATCAAGTCTGCAGGACCTGATATTGTATTTACATTAGCTTCAACTAATGTTATGTGGGAAAAATATTTTTGATCCCGAAGGATTGTATGAGTAGTAGCACTATCTGCTAGACATATCTCTCCACCATTTATCTTGGAACCGAGCGATCCAATACTAAGATCCATACCTTTAAAAATATATATTAAATAAATTCAATATAAAATATGAAGAAATAAAATGCATTTTTTTTTAACTTCATTCATTTAAGAAAGGAAAAATAATACACTAATGATAGCTTTCAAATAAATAAATAAAAACACACACTAAAAAAAAATGCATATAAAATTCCAAACAATAAAAATATTAATCGATGTGGACATTTCCATCACCAATTAAGTGATCAATTTTGCCATTTGGATCTTCAAAAAAATCCGAAACATCGAGATGAGTAATATCCACCGGATCTTCACCATCAATCAAATTTGTTTCTATTTTTTCTTTGCCTTTCTCCTCGAGCGAGGCTTGGTAAAGTTTAACCAAATGGTCAGCCATATAACATGTACGCGACCAATGCCCCTTCATACCACACTTATAACATTTATTTTCATAATTCGTAGGAGGCTGATTTTTTTCTTTGCCTTGCCTTGCTACATTGTTAGACCACTTCTGGTGGTTTTGTGTGGTATTGTTATGACCTCCCCGTGTTCGATAATTATTTTGACCACGGCCTCTACCACGCCCATGGCCACGACCACGGCCACGGCCACGGCTACGACCATGACCACTAGATGATGCCACATTCACTTCAGGGATAGATGTAGAGCCAGTCGGACGTGATTGGTGATTTTTCATAAACAACTCATTATTTTGTTCAGCTACAAGAAGACATGAAATTAATTCATAATATTTTGCAAACCTACGCTCTCGATATTGCTGCTGCAGGAGCACATTTGAGGCGTGAAATGTGGAGTATGTTTTTTCCAACATATCTACTTCAGTGATTTTCTCTCCACATAATTGCAATTTAAAGCTGATTTTGAAAAGTGCAGAATTATATTCTGCAACTGTTTTGAAATCCTACAACCTTAAGTGCATCCAATCATAACGGACTTTAGGAAGAATCACTGTCTTTTGGTGGTCATATCTTTCCTTTAAATTTTTCTAAAGGACAAGGGGATCCTTTACCGTAAGATATTCATTTTTCAAGCCCTCATCAAGGTGATGGCGAAGAAAAATCATTGCCTTGGCGCAATCCTGCTGGGATGCCTGATTTTTCTCTTGAATTGTATTGCCAAGATTCATAGCAGTAAGATGGGTTTCAGCATCAAGGATCCAAGATAAATAATTTTTCCCAGATATATTAAGAGCAACAAACTCAAGCTTCGTAAGATTCGTCATTCTTGAATTTCTTAAAACAACTTGGCTAGAAACTCGTGCTTGGTTAGAACCTCGTGCTGATAACGTATTGTAAAAGTAATAAAAGTATAATAGAAGAGATAGGAGAAGAAAATGGTGTCTTGCATGTGTCTTATTCAAGGGGCCTAAGTCCTCCTTTTATAGGCTTACAAGATTGAATATGGAGAGACAAATGGGTATAGGTTACAAGCCTTAAAGCTAGAGGGGGTTACAAACCTTAAAGGTAGAGGGGGTGTTACAAGCCTTAAAGCTATAGAGGTTACATAGGTAGAAGATGGGTGGTCATCCACCAAATTTACAATACATTTATACCCTAACTAAAACATCTTCTCATTTTTCTTTTCCTATCTATCATCTTCCCTCCACCCCTTCTCCTTCTTCTCCATTTCATGACCTTCATACAACTTACCCACATTGTGGTTTTCTTTCATTTTAAGGGTGGTTTACAGTGAGAATAGGTAAAAATGAAGCTCCAAGAGGATGAGAGCAATGAGAAAGTGAGCTTTTTTGAATTTTTTATTTTTTATTTTTTTGAAAAATCGCGAGTTGTACGGTTGGTTGCAGAACCGAACATTTTATAAATGTTCGGTTGGTTAAAAAAATACTTGGGTGTAGTTACAAATTGGGTGTGGAGAGCAACAAATGGGGTTGCAATAACCCCACCCTTTTTGTTTTAGAGGAATTTGGCTAAAAGTCCTCATTTAGAAGATTTTCATGCCAAAAATCCTCTCAATAGATTTTTCTTCCCAAAAGTCATTTTGGCATGAATTGGACTAAAATACCCCTCCTTTCTAACAACCTTCAACGCCACCTACACCCCAAACCCCCGGGTTCACTACGTCACACCCTGTAGTGACATGCGTCAGTTTCCTATGCCGGAAATGCAGGTTACTACACCAACGCATGTTACTACGCAGGAAAATGCAGGTCACTACGCCGGAAATGCAGGTCACTATGCTGGAAAACACAGGTCACTATGCAAAAAAACATAAAATAAAAATAAAAATAAAAAAATCTTTCTTTTTCCTACATTTTCCAATCAACCAAACAAAAATTTAATTAAAAAAACTTTTTCTTTTCCTTACATTTTCCAATCAACCAAACAAAAGAAGAAGTTAATAAAATGCCCCCATTGTTACACCGATCTGCACACACAGTGGAAGATCTCGTGCTGATGGCAACAAGGTGGTTGTCGGAGGTGTCACTGGCCGGCATGAGGAGATGATCACCAAAAGTTGCGAAATCACTGTGAAATAGCTTTGTTGAACAAGAAATAGATAGGGTTTGCCTTCCACAATAATGAATCAAGAACAAATGTGTCAATTGACATTCATACCAGATAGGGTTTACCTTCAACAGTGCCCTTAATCATAATTTCATCAACCTCACCAGATAAGAAGATCACCAGTCCGGCCATGGCTTCTCCATCGTTGCCGCTGAAATCAAATCGTAGAAATTCCATATGGATTTATCCTCTAGAACTGTGGTGGATCTCTCCCGTGTACTCTGTCGTGCTTCTTTGGCCACCTCATTCTCCATTGAAGCAGACCCCACGACACCTTCAAGAACTTTGACCGTTGATGTCTGATCCATAATTCGAGTCATTGTTGTAGAAAATCCATCGTCCATGCAAAAGTCAAGCACAATCCTTGACCTTAACCCTAACCCCAAATCGGATCAATGAGAGGGAGGGATCAGGGCAACGATCCGAGTTAGATATGCACCGCTATTGATGAACAAGTATCAACCTCCATCTGTTGCAGATCGGCCATGGATGAAGAAGAGGAAGAAGTCGTTCTGCAGAAAGAAGTAAAGATGAGAAGTGTTAGCCTTGTGGCTTCAATCCAACTTTGTTGTATGATTTTGATGATAACAAACATTGTGTTATGTTTATTCAATTGTGCATATGAATACATTATTGTATTGCACATGATAATATTGTTGTATTACATATGAATATATTGATATATAGCATATGAATATTTTGATGTTCATTCGTGTTTATTGCCAAACATTTTTGAATGAATATTTATTATTTGACAATGTCATATTTGTTACTTGATTAACATTGTAATATTTATTTAATGTTTGTTTGGCTAACCATATTGATTGATTGACATTATCCTATAGTTCTTGTATATCCATTTTGGTATATGTGTTTATAAGAATATAATAGGATTCAAGTTGTCAATGAAGAATGCTCAAGCCATCATGAAGCTCGTGTACTACAATGAACCTTATGTGGATATGAATATGTTGTATATTTACTAAGGACCATGAAGAGAACTATTGCATTGATGCAATCCTATCATGAGCCAATCCTATCATGAGCCACAACATTATTGAAGTGTAATGATGAAGCCAAGCAAGCCTAGCACAAGCCAAGCTCAAGTGTTGAAGATTTTGCTTTTGTTCTTGTGTGATTGCTTAGGATTTATATTGTAAATCTCTCTTTAGGATGAACTAGCATTGGCTCAAAAGAACATGCATTAATTACCTCAACTTTGATTTAATTTGGAAAATTATATTTTGATTAAAAGTTGATACAAACTCATAATGGGCTATATAGATTTAAAGACAAAATGTTTTATACTTATTGTTTTGGCCTAAACATCTTTGGAAAACATTTTAAACTTGCCCAAAAATGTTTTGGAACTCTTAGTCAACTTGTTCAAGTGTTATTAGTTGATTTGGACTTGAGAAATCTCAATTATTAGCTTTGCAACATTTCTAGTCGACTAATCTAGTCATTCTAGTCGACTAAGAATGAAGACAAAAGTTGGTTTTGAGAAAATCCTCTCCTAGTCCACTAATCAGCCCTGTCTAGTGGACTAATAGTCTCCTAGTCGACTAACGACCCCTGTCCTAGTCGACTAATGATCTCCTAGTAGACTAATCACCCATGATTAGTCGACTAATGGCAGGGCAGTAGCCTGTTTTGGAAATATAAGTTCCTAGTCGACTAACAGACCCTTACTAGTCGACTAACCGTGCCCGGGAACATTTTCAAATGTATTTTTAAGCCTTCTAGTCGACTAATCAAGTATGCCTAGTCGACTAATCGACCCCCTGCTCAATAACAGCTAGTTTTTAACACTCCAAACGACTATATTTTGACCCCCAACGGCCATATTTGTTTTGGAACCTATTTATACTCATTTTATGGGTCTTGAATCAACTAATGATCATATTCAATCATACACAAACTTAGTTTACATCATTCTTGTGTGATTTATTCACTTTGATTCATCATTCTCTCTTGAGCCATTGAATAGTTCTTAATCTTTAAGAGATATTAGTGAGAGCTTCATTATTGTACATCTTCTACTCATTAAGGAGTGTTCTTTATTGTACTCAAACCTCATATTGTAATCTTGTGAGTTGTAAGGGTTGAGTGTAACCCTTGTAGGTGAGAATCTACCACCTAGAAAGTAGATTGTGGGTGAGTTGTCTTCCACCTTGAAAGAAGGCAAGTTGTAAAGGTTTCTCCACCTTGAAGGAGTGATCCATAGTGGATTGTGGAATCCTCAAGACCGAACCACGTTAATTCTTGTGTTTGAATCTCTCTAACTATTCTCTTGCATTTCAATTCATATACTTGCTATATTAATTGTTGTTCAATTCATATACTTATTGTATCAATTGCTTTATTGTGATTCAAACATTGTCTTCCGCTGAATTTAATTGAACCATAATTTTTATTTGGTAATTTTTTTAAAAAGTTTGCAATACCTCTATTCACCCCCCCTCTAGAGATATATACTTGGGCCAACAAGAAGGTCACTATGGGTCTAAGGGCATTTTAGTCCGCAAAATAAATAATTTTTTTTTAAAAAAAAGACCTTAGGCAGTAAAACACTTCAAATTAGGACTTTTCAAAATAAAAAAAAGTATGAGAGGACTTTATCAAATAAGAAAGTATAAAAAAAGGACTTTACACCAATTATCTGTTTGTTTTTCTGTATGGACCCGTGTGTGTCCAAATCCGTCAGAAACACTATAGGCCTACAAAGAGTCTCATGTATGGCTTCGCATAGGGCATTTTTCTCATGTAAACAAGTTGTACACTTAAAAATAGCAAAACTCCACAAAAACAAATTATTAAAAAAAAATATATTTAGTGACATATTTTTGAACATTTACATTTTTGATAAAATTACCGATTCACCCCTTATACTATTAGCATTTTTCACATTACACTCTTGAACTATCAAAATTCAAAAGTGATACAAATTAAATTTTTCACATTACAAAAAAAAAGGAAGAAATTTCAACATTCAAAATAAAAGATTAAAAATTGACATAAAATTTCTTGAAAAAATAGGAGGAAAGAAAAAAAATGTACTTGAGATCTTCATCCGTCCTGTACATAAATTTAAAAATAATAAAAAAAATAATAAAAATAAAATTGGCGTATATTTTATGTCAAAACCATTAAAATACATTCACCTTTCTAGTTGATTGTCTGAGTAAACAGATGGAAAAAGAAGGAAAATAAAATTTTTAATTGTAGAGTTTTATTTTATTTTATATTAGCATCCAAACACTGGGAAAACTTCTAAACCAATAAGTAAGTTGTATTGATCGCTGATTGAGTAATCAAAACTTCAATAATTAATATTTTACAGTCTCCTTTCATTTCCCACATTTTCTCAGCATCCAAACATGAAATCGACTAGAGGAAATTAAAACAATAATGACTAATTTAAGAGAGTTGAAATGAATGAATCAGTAGACAATTAGAGTTCATGAAGTGTATACATATAAGTATAATTGTGTAAAATCGACAGATATTTTATATCAAAACAAACAAGCGGTAAGGGTTGAAATTGAGTTGATTTTGCTCTCGTGCCTGTGGAAGCATACCAGTATGTAATATTATATTTCAAACTAAATAAATCACAAGTTCCGCAGTAGCACATATGACTTTGGATTTCCCGGGTTCAATTCCCGGCTTGTGATTTCCGGGTTCAACTCCCGGCTGCGGAAATTTTTTTATTTAAAATTTTCATTATAATTGTTTTTCTGTATGGGCCGCTTGTGTCCAAGTCCATGAGAAGCACTGTGGGCCGATAAAGAGTCTCATGTGTGGCTTCGCATGAGGCCTTTTTCTCGTGTAAAAAAAGTTGTACAATCAAAATAGCAAAACTATTTTGAAATCCTGCTTGGGGTACAAACTGAACTTTCATAGTGGTTGATAATAGCAAAATTATTTGAAATTATAAGGAGAATTCTTTCGAGATAAAGAGATTTTTCAGTAATTAAAATTATATGGAATTAATGTGTCATTAACATTTATTACGAGAGTATTTTTAGTGAATCAAAAAGTTTTTTAATATAGAGACTTTTATAAACAAAAAATATTCCTATCAGCACATGCTAAGTTGCTAATTTTTGCCTCATAATTAACTGTAGGATGCATATTTCGAAAAACAGTTCGTTGGATTAGATATTATGCACATGTATATCACATATGCCAAAAATCACAGTGATCCAACGATCGATTTCTCATTTATATATGTGACTGAGAAAAACCGTTACAGTTTTCAGCGGTCATAATTTAATGCAAGAAGCATTCTATCACCACCGTATGTGTCCAAGTCCATGAGAAGCAGCACTGTAGGCCTGAAGAAGAGACTCATGTATGGCTTCACATGGGCCTTTTTATCATATAAAAAAAAATGTTGTACTGTCAAAATAGCAAAACTCCTCAAAAAAATATTAAAATATTCTTTTAGAGACATATTTTTTAAAAAACATTAAATCTTTTCCTTTTTAGAAAAAAAACTTTTCAATTTTTAGACTATTAATGGAATCTCAATTTGCTTGCTGGTGCATAAGTTTTGGTGTGAAAATATTGAAAACTCCACATATCATGCATCATTTCTTTATGACACAGAATCAAGAGTTCTAGCAACAACAATGCTAGATAGTGGATGCTCCATATGTGGCAAGAATTAAACACTCATGAGGTGGATAATAGTAAAATTATTTAGAATTAAAAAAGAACTCTCAAGAAAGAAGCTAAAAAGATTTTTGAGTAATTAAAATTATAAGGGTAAAAGTGTCCTTAATATTTAGTATAAGAGTATTTTAGTGAATCAAAAAAATTTCCAGCATTCTATTTTATAAAAACATTTCTTCTTTTGAAAATGGGTCAATCGCCAACTTGTGAGTTCCAATCTTAAGATTAATCACTTCATGCAAACTCAACTCTTCCAAGATCCTGCTTTGGCTAGCAGCATTGGCTAATGGTCTTTCCATATTTTTTTAAAATGGAATTCATGAAGCAACCACGTGTCTTCTTTGGGACATGAGCATTATACTCAATGTTTCTATAATTAGGGCACTTGTGAATAATTTCCATATAATATCTTGTTCAAATAATAGAAACATCCATGAAAATTGCATCAACTAAATGCATGAAAAAATATATAATTTTTTTTACTACAAGGAAGAAAAAAAAAATTAATATTTTACGGATTGAGTAATCAAAACTTTAATAATTAATATTTTACAGTCTCTTTTCTTTTTCCACATTTTCTCAGCATCCAAATAGAAAACCCGCAAGAGAAAATTAAAATAATAATGCCTAATTTAAGAGAGTTGAAATGAATAAATCAGTAGAATTTTGATTCATGAAGTGTATACATATAAATATAATTATGTAAAATTGATAGATGTTTTATGTCAAAAGTCAAAACAAACAAGCAATGAGGGTTGAAGTTGAGTTGATTTTGCTCTCGTACAAGTAGTAATATTATATTTCCAACTAAATAAATCACAAAATCCGCAGTAGCACAAATGACTTTGGATTTCCCGGGTTCAATTCCCGGCTTGTGATTTCCGGGTTTAACTCCCGGCTGCGGAATATATATATATTTTTAATTGTTTTCTGTTTGGGCCGCGTGTGTCCAAGTCCATGAGAATCAATGTGGGCCGACAAAGAGTCTAATGTATGGCTTCGCATGGGGCCTGCTGGTGTAAAAAAAGTTGTATAATCAAAATAGCAAAACTCCTAAAAAAATATTATTATTGTTATTTTCTGATATATTGAAGTTTGTTAAAAAGGCTTTTTTTTAAAAAAAATATAAAAGTTTGGAATTTTTTTATTGGAAAAACAACCAATAACGCTAGATAACTTGCTTGTGGCACAAATTGAACTCTCATAGTGGTTGAAATAGCAAAATTATTTTAAATTATAAAGAGAACTCTTTCAAGTTAAAGATTTTCAATAATTAAAATTGTATGGAATAAGAGTATGATTAACATTTTGTATGAGAGTATTTTAGCGAATAATTTTTTTTTTCTAATATCAAGATTTTTATAAACAAAAATGTTCCTATCAGCACATACTAACTTTGGCGAAAGTCAGCATGATGCTCATAACTAATTGTAAGATGCATATTTTGAAAAACAGTCCGTTGAATTAGATACTATGCATATTTATGTCACATATGCCAAAAATCACAATAATCCAACAATCAATTTCTTATATATGTAATCGAGAAAAACAGTTACAGTTTTTAACTGTCAAAATTTGATGCGGGAGCATTCCTTCACCATCGTATGTGTCCAAATCCATGATTCTATGGGCCTGAAGAAGAGGCTCATGTATGGTTTCGCATGGGGCCTTTTTATCGTGTAAGTCGAAATAGTAAAACTCCTCAAAAGCATATTAAAATATTCTTTTAGGGACATATTTTTTTAGAAACATTTACATTTTTTATTAGAATTAAAACATTTACATTTACATAACTAATTGTAAGATGCATATTTTCAAAAACAGTCCGTTGAATTAGATACTATGCATATTTATGTCACATATGCCAAAAATCACAATAATCCAACAATCAATTTCTTATATATGTAATTGAGAAAAACAGTTACAGTTTTTAGCTGTCAAAATTTGATGCGGGAGCATTCCTTCACCATCATATGTGTCCAAATCCATGATTCTGTGGGCCTGAAGAAGAGGCTCATGTATGGTTTGGCATGGGGCCTTTTTATCGTGTAAGTCGAAATAGTAAAACTCTTCAAAAGCATATTAAAATATTCTTTTAGGGACATATTTTTTTAGAAACATTTACATTTTTATTAGAATTTGTTATACCATAAATAAATGTTTGGCCATATTTAAAATGGGTTGGACAAATTCTAAGTGGGTTTAATTAATTGAGCCACAAAGAGTTTATTTCCAGCAAGTCCATATTAGCCAAAGTCTAATCTAAGAAGAAGTTGGCAACAGATTTTGACTTAGTCAAAATTGGAGTTAGAGAGAGAAGTTAAAGAGGAATGGTCCCTATTTTTATGGGACTTGTTGCACATGATTATCAGCACCTCCAAATGAAGACAAAGTCCAGCAAACATGAAGCCCAATCCAGCACCAAAGTTCAAATACGTATGAGAGGCCAAATTCCAAAATCAGCAAAGCTAGCATCAAACCAGCACCAGACCAGTAAAAGATCAAGAGGAAAAATCAGCAAAGCATAGTTCACTTGACTGAGTCAAAGAGGCAGCAACTTCTTCTTATCTTTAAGGGATGTGGCAGGGCAAGGGAGCACAACAGCTAAACTTGGTCAGCAAACAAGCACATGAACGTGGCCAACAGCAGCCATGGAATTTCTCTATAAATACCAGACTGAAGGCATGAAGCTAGAACACACAACTCAACGTTACCAAGAAACT
>JAESVK010022244.1:0-10431 GCA_017140935.1 Hamamelis virginiana | reverse complement strand
AGAAATATCAGTCTCTCTATCTCAACACCTTGAGATGCATATTTCTCTTATCATTTATTCATGGACCTTAGCATATATGTTAGAACATATTAGATAAGTTATACCTTCCATATATTATGATAATATGAAACTTAATATACCATTTAGGATTGGTTTTATGGCATACTTCTAACATCAATGTCTTATAGGATGCAGCTTCTACCCACTTGGTGAAATAATCTATGGCGACCAGGATGTACTCGTGTCCGTTTGATGCTGCGGGGGTTACCTTGCCAATGATGTCAATGCCCCATGTTGAAAATGGCCATGGCGAAGACATGGTAGTGAGTGGCATCGAGGGTTGATGTTTTCCACTTGCAAACACTTGACATTTATGAAACTTCTTGACATGTAAAAGGCAATCCCTTTCCATGGTTGACCAATAATACCCTAATCTCACGATCTTCTTAGCTAGCATGTATCCATTCATATGCGGAGCCCCAACCCCTTCATGTACTTCCAACACTATCTTTTCAGCTTCTTGTTCATTGACGCACAACAGATGCACTCCATCATGTGATCTCCAGTACAGCTTCCCCCCACACAGAATATACTGGCTGGCTAACCTTCTTATGGTCTTTCTGTCTACGGATGATGCCTCTTTTGGATATTCTCCTTTTTCTACAAACTGCTGGATGTCATAATACCATGGCTTTCCATCATTCGGTTCTCCTTTTTTAATAACACAACAGTAGGCCGGTTCTTCTCGGGACTCAATAATGAGAGGATTTACACCTTCATCTTTAGGGATATCTACCATGGATGCTAGAGTGGCCAAGGCATCCGCAAATTTATTCTTTAACCTGGACAGATAAAAGAAGTCGATTTGACAGAATTCTTTCACCAAAGTCTCTAAGTAGTCATTGTAGGGTAACAACTTTTTATCCCGAGTCCTCCATTCTCCTCTAATCTGACATATAATTAAGGCGGAATCCCCATATACTTCAAATTCTTTTACACCCAACTCCAAGGCAGCTTCCAATGCTAGGATACAGGCTTCATATTAGGCTATATTGTTAGTGGAATCGAAGGATAACCTGACAGATAATGGTATCAAGTTATTCTCCGGTGTGACTAACAACACGCCTATTCCACATCCTCTCTTATTATGAGCCCCATCGAAGAAAACTTTCCAAGGCTTTTTACTTACTTCTAGAATCTCTTCGTCGGGAAACTGGTACTCAAACGGTCTTTCTACTGATGATGGATGTTCTGCTAGAAACTCTGCACTACTCTCCCTTTCACTGATTTCTGCACCACATATTGAATGTCGAACTCTGATAATAGCAATAACCAACGGGCTGTCCTATAGGATAACACCCGCTTCTCCAATAAGTACTTCAGGGGGTCCATGCGACTAATGAGTTACACTTGAAAGACAGCATGTAATGGCGGAGCTTTTGGGTAACCCACACCAATGCCACACATGTATTCTCTAATGCGTCATATTTAACCTCATAGTCAGTCATCTTCTTACTCAAATAGTACACCGCACTCTCCTTTCGAGATTCTAGTAAATACTGAGCTAACATAGCTCCCATCGCCGTTTCAGTGAGTGCTAAATAAAGTAGCAAAGACTCACCTTGCCGCGGGCGAACTAATATTGGTGGGTTGCTCAAATATCTCTTGATGGTTTCAAAGGCCTCTTGGCATGCATCATTCCACTTCATGGGCACATCCTTCTTAAGAAGCTTAAAGATAGGCTCACAAATCATGGTCAGATGTGCTATAAATCGACTGATAAACTGAACTTTGCCTAAGAATCCTCGAATCTCTTTTTCTGTCTTTAGCAGCTGCTTCTCCGTGATGGCTTTGATCTTTCCCGGGTCGACCTCTATTCCTTTCTGAGTGATCATAAATCCCAACAACTTCCCCGCAGTTACTCCAAAGGCGTACTTTTAAGGATTCAATCTCAGGTTAAATTGCTTAATTCTTTGAAGGAACTTGCCTAGAGCCTCAAAATGGCATTCTCGATCCTTAGACTTCACAATCATATCATCCACATACACCTCTACTTCCTTGTGAATCATATCATGTAATAAGGTGGTTGCCATTCTCTAATAGGTAGAACCAGCGTTCTTTAGGCCAAATGGCATAACTCGATAATAGAAGGTCCCCCATTGAGTGATGAAGGAGGTTTTCTCCATATCTAGAGGGGCCATCTTTATCTGATTATAACCTGAGAACCCGTCCATAAAGGATAATAGTGCATGACCGGCGGTACTATCTACCAGGATATCTATGTGTGACAACGGAAAATCATCTTTAGGGCACGTCTTGTTCAAATCTCGGAAGTCTACACACATTCTAACCTTCCCATCCTTCTTAGGCACCGGCACAATGTTAGCTAACCACTCGGGGTATTCTACTACTTGGAGAAATCCAGCATTCATTTGCTTCACTACTTCATCCTTGATTTTCAGTGCCCACTCCAGCTTCATTCTTCTCAACTTCTGCTTAACCGGCTTAACCCCCAGATTAGTAGGGATAAAGTGTTGTACTATATCGGTGTCAATCCCTGGCATATCTTTGTATGACCATGCAAATACTTCTATGTTTTCTCTCAACAATCCTATCAATTTTTCTTGTTCTTGTGGTGACAGAGTTGCCCCAATGTTAATTATTTTAGGTGATTCATCGGATCCTAAATTAACTAATATTAATTCATCCACATTAGGTCGAGCATGTTCCACTTCCCTTCGTTGTTCAAACTCAGGGGGAACATCCTCTCTAGGATCTATATTCATGTCATATACACCCATAGAAGATAGAAGGGATAAGCTGCAAATGCAAAGAATGAAGAAAAATGAATACTTTATTAATCGTGAAGAAAGAAGAATAACACAAACTAAACTATCATTCGCCTCCTAACAGAAGATGGATGATTTTATTGAAAAAGGAAAAAACGAAAGTCCTATTCTACAATCCTATGGAAAGAAAGCATAGAAACCCTACAAGCTATCATCTGATGGTAGTGAATCTTCCGTGACTGAGTCTTCAACTCGAGGCTCATACTCGAGGCTCATACTCAAGGCTCCAGTTGGTCAATGGACTGATGGTATCTTTAATGAGGTGGATAGGATCAGGTTCATGAACATGCTCTTCGATGTAGGCGATCTCTTTGAACATAGCCCCTATGGCGATTTCATCGATATAGTCGACCCAGTCAAACTCTGTAGGCTCTTTGGCTGTGATGGTAGTTGGAGAAAGAGGTAATGGTGTGTTGAAGAAGATATCAAACCCAGGAACCCTAGCTTTCTGATCTTCAAGGTAAATGGGCTCGGGGAACCCACAATAAGGGAAATCATCCCCTTTTTTGACAAAAGCTCCATTCAAAGTGGGCCGGTAAGGTTTCAGAATGAGGTTAGGGACTCGTCCCTCTTCTTTGGCCAATTGTCTTTCTCTTCTTTTCTGTCAACTTCGGTACTTTGATATCCCAACCCGAATGGATAAATTGCTGAAGGATATTCGATAGAACTGGGCGTGCCTTGATGACGACGACCTAAGCCCATTACTGGAAAGAAGTCCATATTTTTCATAATCTGACCCACTTGCATATTCCCATATGGACTGCAGTCTAGCACCATTTTCTCTTTACACCCTGGTTCAACCTCTACACATTGTATGTATTCAAAGCCTATCCATGGTACTTCTTCGATCTCTGGCTTGATCTCACAGATAGGTACACGGGTAGGAGTGATCTCAGAATCTCCCTTCAATGTCACCACTGAGCCTTTGTAGGGGAACTTAACCTTTTGATGAAGGGAAGAAGGCACAGCCCCAATTGGATGGATCCAAGGCCTACCAAGTAGAAGATTGAAACAAGCAGGCACGTCTAGTACTTGAAAATCGACTTGGAACTCTACAGGCCCAATAGCTAGAGATAAAGTGACCAGGCCAACTACTTCTCTTCGAGTGTTGTTGTATGCTCTCACAGTTTGCCCTGACGGTTTGAATTTTGACGGTTCGATGCCCAAGGAAGTGGCGGTGCTGAGAGGACATACGTTCAAGGCTGACCCATTATCTATCAACACTGTAGGAATTCTCTTGCCCAGTATCCACCGTGACATACAAAGCCTGCAAATGATGAGGTACTTTCTTCGAAAGGTCTGACTCTGTGAAGGATATTGACTGCCCATGCTGAACTGGACTGACCAGACTGACTAAACCCTCGGGTGAAGTATCGATGGGAATCTGAACTTGGTTGAGTAGCCTGAGTACTGTCTGTCTGTGCTTTTGAGAAGCCATTAAAAGTCCCCAGATGGTGATATTGGCTTGAGTACACTTGAGCTGTTTCAGTATCTCTTCCTCTTCCTCTTGAACTTCAGTGCGTTGAAATCTTTCTAACTCTCCCAAAGGATTGTCGGATTCCAAGTTGGCGGACTTGAAATGACGACCTCCTCTAGTGACATGGTTAACATCTTCCTCATCATTGGCCCAAATATCTGCTATCTCCTCGGGTGTGTTCATCAAATCTTCCCACTCTATGATATCAATCTCATTCTCTGACCCATCATCTATGGTAGACTCGGCAGAAGTCGAACTTGATCCGAAATACTAGGTGACCCATGGTTGCCTTAGATAGACGGTTCGGTGATGGGTGTCCCCATTCATATTGATGACCTTAGTTGTGAAATACTTCTTGAGGATACTCTGGCTAGCTTTCTCAAAACAGATGAGGTTTGGATTTTTGGGTTCAACTTGAGCCACAGGAATGTCTTTTTTAAGTGAGTCAAGGTTATCACCCCAAACAGAAGGAACAATGGGTTTTTCAGAGATGGGCGTTTCAAAGGTGGGCTTCTCCATTTTAGGGTAAAGGACATAGAAGTCGAACTTCCCACTAGGTTCCCCTAACAGGCCCACTTCGGGATATCCGGCCTTATATCTTTTTCGCAATTCCCATTGGCTAGTCCCAGTCTTGGAGAAGGCTTTCTTGGCTCCAGCCTTAGGTCTAATGGGTTCGCTCTTTGTCACCTTAGTTTCACAAGAATTTTCAGGGCAGAGAACGTAAAAACTAAACCTCCCATTTCTTTCTGTCAACAAATCCACACAATGATCTCTAGCTTCAAACCTGTCTTTGAGAGCCCACTGACTAGTACTATTCTTTGACGATTGATCCACTTTGCGAGGCTCGGGAAGCTCATTCGAACTAAAACCCGGGAATGTATCTTTCTCAAACTGTCTCTATGAACGATCAAGCCCCCTTGGGCTAGTAAAGGGTTGAGGAATTTCAATCAGACCTCGATCAATGAACCCTTGTACTATATTCCGCAATGTATCACATGAATCCGTGTCATGGCTATAGGTGGCATGGTATTGGCAGTAAAACTTTTTGGATTTTGGCTTGTGCGGAGTAATGAGCCCATGGGCTTGACAGTGATGAAACATTTCAGTTATGGAAGTAGGGAATGAAGGGTGAGGGCGGATAGGCTCACAGTGGACATAAGGGTCGGCATGGATAACATTGATATTTGCTGGTGGTGGGACTGCTAGGAAGTGGATTTTGGGTGACATTGGGTTGAGAAGGTGGAAAAATGGTTTTATTGTCTATGAGGTCTTGGATTTCATGGCGGAGACAAAAGCAACAGTTGGTAGTATGGCCTTTGGACTGATGGAAATGACAGTATTCATTTTCATTGTAGTTCTTGGGTAATGGGTTGGGTGTAGGTCTGGGTTCCAGAGGTTGGAGCAAGCCTTGAGCAGGCTGAGATATGGCATTGACTTCGGTAGCCTTCCCATTGATGACAGGTCGGCAGTTCTTGCAGGGTTCATCAATTCAGAGAGCTCCATCGGCTAGAGCGTCCTCCACTTGAGTGCCAGCAGCGACCAAAGCTCGAAAATTTGGAAGATATTGGAAAAACATGTGCTTGTGATAAACTGGGAGCAAATTCTTCACTATCATGCGAATTTGTTCTTCTTCCTCAGGGCGGTTAGCCATTTTAGAAGCCTTGGCTCTCCAGCGGGTGAGGAAAGCAGAGAAAGTTTCCCTTGATTCTTGCTTTGTAGTCTCCAAGTCCATCCTAGTGATATCAACTTCTGTGTTATACCGGTAATGATTGCTGAACTCAGTGCATACATCCTCCCATGTCTTCATTCTAGACTCATCTAATGACATAAACTATTTCAGAGCGGATCCAGCCAGTGTCTCGTGGAACATTTGGGCTAGCAGGTCATCGTCAGCCCCTCGTGGGTGCATGGCTCTCACGTACATCTTCAGATGGGTCTTAGAACAACTCATTTCATCAAACTTTTCTAACTCAGGCATTCTGAAATGAGTGGGCATACGGGCCTTAGGGAACAGAGATAATGACGACATGTCCACCAGATCATCAGACTTTCTAATACCTTTCAAGGCTTTTTCCAGGGCTTCGACCTTGCTACTCAACATTATAGGCTCAGTGGAAAAGAAAGCAGGGGTATTGGGCTTGGACTCTTTTTCCAGATCAACAGGTTGAACAAATTCTGCACCTGGCCTAGTGGGCTCAACAACTATCTTCGGTCTAAGGAAACATTCCTCTTCATCAACATTCTCAAACAAGGGATTAGTACGAGCTCGCACCTTATCCTCCTCTTTTTTCTGGTGAACTAACTCTTAGACCACTTTTAAGAGTGCCTCGATCTTCTCATCAGTCGTCTTTCCACTAATTCCAATGGCGGTAGGGGTATGATCCTCGTTACTAGACATCTTTGAATCGACAGGTAAGCCCTTAAATAACCGACCGCTAGAATCACGACGCCAAGCCAGAATGCTGGGAAAGGGAAAAGATTTGAATCAACTAAGAGCTTCCAGTGTGAAAAGGGATGAATAAGGACAATCTCACATGTCTACAAGGGTATGGGTCTAAGGCCCACACATCAATCTCACTCTCTCACATTCTATCTTATGAAAGTGGGCCTAAAGCCCCGGCAAGAATCTCATCAGAAACTCCTAAACTCATATCCCAATCTTATCGCAGGCCTATACCTTTCATCCAAAGAGTATGGGCCTAAAGCCCACGCTTCAAACTAACCTAAGGCCTATAATCGGACATCACTAGCATAACACTACCACAGGCCTAAGCCCAAGGATATGTAGGGTACTAAGCCTTCATCAAGTACTTTAACTCTTTAGAGACACTTCCCTTAAGAGTTTAGGGCATTCCATAAGGTCTAGACCTACAATCCCAGGTCCTAGTGGTTTTATACATTTCACAATCATGGCTCAGACAAAATCGGGGGGTAAATCCGGCAGCATAACATTACAATAATGTGCTAAAAAGTGACATAGGGTATTTGTCCTACAAAGACAGTCTAAATGGACTAATGCAAAGGGTAAGCTGAGTGTCCCTTACTCGCTCGGTCCAATCGATATACCTAACCACATGTGACATCAGGAATGCCGCGTGGGTCCAACAGTACGTGATTGGTCTGTTTGATATACCCGAGGGTACTTGGCAAGAAGGGTGATGGCTTTCGCATACATGGAACCCGAGAGTCAAAGAAACCGGGCCCAGGGCTAGGCTCATCGTTGGCTTTAGCAGACAACGTCCTAAACATGCAGAGTAAATGCGCACACAATGCATGAATTAAATTCACACAGACATACAAATGCAAGTGATTGATTTTATTAATTAAGAAATTGAAAAGCCCAAAAATAATTAATTGGAGTTTAACCCTCGACATCCCCAGTAGAGTCGCCAGTCTGTGAACCAGCCGACCTAGATCGGGAGGCCTCTCGTTCACTCTTGGGGGTGTTTATCTTGAGTGGATTGTGGATGATGTTTATCCGTCTTGATTTATCATTCTCTATTATCCTTCTCTATTATCCACGTTTATCCTTCTCTATTATCCACTCAGGATAGGGTTTTTGAAAAAGGACAAGAGTTTGTAAAAACTTGGAGTCGCCACCTTATTTTTTAGGGAACAAGGAAACCACAAAAAGAGTTTTATTTTCAATAAAACATTGACCCCATATTTTGGAAAAGCATGGTCTTTCGAATCAAAGTTGGATTCGGGGCTAGGTTACGAAGTGGGAAGGTTCCAAGGAACTCCTTGTAAGCACCCACTTCGCCCTAATTAAAGGTCTCCTAATTAAATTTGGGCTTTATCAAAATCTTATCACAATAATCCTAGCATATCCAATCAACCAAGAAAGTAGTATATAATACTAGATAATAATAAAAAATAATAAAAGAATAAAAAATCCTAAGAGTCTTAGGAGACAAGAGTCTACCTAAGATTGGACTTGCGCCCTATTGACTGCTTACGTACCTTACCAATTTCTTGATAAGGATCAAAGTCCACGTAGTTTGATTACCCTAGGACTCTCCTATTGTAATAAACCACATAATCGTAGAGATTCTATCTTATCTTGGACTCTAGCTTCGAGAGTTTGAGTTTGATCAAAACACTTGTTATGAGAGATGGAATTCATTCCATTTTGAATTCTTTCAAAATCATTTTTAGAAATATTCTAGAAGTAGAATCCTAAGTAAAATAGAACTCTATTCTTATTGTAATTCTTACAACAAAGAAGAGTCCTAAGTGAGGTCAAGTGACCCCCCTAATCCTAGGGTTTCTAGCTAATCCTAGGATAGTCTAGATACCTATAACACTATGATATGTATGCTGGAATTTCTGGAAAATAAATAAAAAATATAATCAAGAGTGCAAATAATGCATGAAAATGTCCTAAATGCAAATCTAAGTTAGCTATGTGAACCTAGGCATGTTTCTATGTTGATTTTGGCCTAAAAAATGAGTTTTAGTGCACTTTTAGGTCACTTTAAATCCATGGACAGATTTGAAAGTGATCAAAAAGTATACTTAAAACCCTAAAACAATGAATAAAAATGAGTAAAAGAATGCACTAAATGCAACCTATATGCATGCTAAATTATCATCAAAACATAACATTTAATCACAAGGGAAGGGACTTACCTTTGCATGCTCCCTCGAACACATTTTTATATATCAATAAAACATCCCAAATGATTAAAAAAAAAAAAAAACTATGATGAGAATAATACTAATACTAAACTTAGATAGATTAACAATCTAATATGAACAACACAAATCCATCCTAAAAATACTAGCATATGATTTTAAAACTAACCTAACATGATTACTAACTAAAAAGACTTAAACATGCATGAACTTAATCCTAAATAACCAATCCTAATATGATATGATTAAAGAAGAACAGAAGAAGAGAAATATGCATATATAAACTAGCCAATCATGCATACTAATAAAAACCTAAACTATGCATACTAACAACGAACTAAATCCTATACATACTAACAATGAACTAAACCCTATATATACTAAGAAAATAAAACCTAACCTAGCATGATCATAAAACAAGAACAAGAAAGAAAATAAGAAAACTGCAAAAAAAACTTTAAAATATTAACCTCTTTCTCTGCCTCCTTGCTTCAAGCCTTCTCCTCAAACTCCAAAGACTCTAAGGACCTCAAAGACTTTTAAACTTAAGCTAGAGTGCTATGGGGGAAGCTTGTGCAATTGCTCAAGCCTCTACTCTCCAAGCTAGCTCTCTAAAGCTTATTTATGTGTGTTGAAATTGCATCCAGGGCCCTCTATTTATAGGGAGGCCTGAGTTTGATCATTGGCTGAGTTTGAATCTCTTAGAAGTGATCCAAGGGCTCAAAACCAGCCTTCCAAGGTGTTCATACTCATCCAAAAGTCTCCATGGCCGAACTAGACACATGGCAGGGCTTGGAAGAGTCCCGGGCAGAAAAAACATTGAAGCAGAGCAATTTATTGGCTAAGAGGATCGATGGCTGTCCTCCTTGGGACGGTTGTCCGTCCTTCATGGACGGTTGGCCGTCCCTTGGTGGATGGTTGTCGATCTTCCATGCTATTTTTGGCCTATGTGGGCCTAACTCAGTCCGTTTTGACCCGGTTTCGGCTTTTTTCGGCTTTTCGGGTCCGTTTTAAGTTCAAATTTGACGATTCTGAAAGGTTCTATGAAAAACACAGACATGGATTCGCAGCGGAATAGGTAAAACAAAACTTTTTCGTTTTATAAAATCAATCCATGTTCACAAAACCTCCAAGAACGATTCAAGCATCGGGTACATGTATATAAACAAACACAAATAATCAATACAAATTAAATCTTACTTGATTGTGTTCTTCGGTGTAGCTTTCCTTCGAGTTTCAAACGTATGAAACCTCCAAAGCGTATCCACACGAGAGCAAGACTCCTAAAGCCTTCTAGCCTTTCACAACCCTTGTGAGCAAGCTAGCATGAAGAGGGAGAGGAGAAAGAATTCGGCCCTAGGGTTTAGCTTAGACCTAGAGTGTGTAAAACACTCATATTTATAGACTTTCTCCTCTTTGGGGGGTGTTTGGTTACTAGTGCTAGCATGACCAAACATCCTTGAATAG